>JAOWBH010197473.1:0-17803 GCA_028566215.1 Silene coronaria
ATACTTTGCGTATTCAATTCCCTATTTTGAGCGAATTGCGAATTCGAATTATGCGTATTATGAATTCGGCAACCCTGATCAGAGATAGAACACAGATTAACTGTGTAGTAAATCTACATAAATTTCGAAACCAAGAAGATGAAACCAACACCTATGGTCAATGTTTTAAGTTTGGCTGCTTTTGGTGCAATCGATTATGTTACATCAGTGACGACTTTGCGGCCATTACTGCAAAAGCAACTACCTATACAGGACTAATAACAAATTTTGGTACCTTGCACATGGCTGAGTTTCCAACCTTAAGTGTATAATCTGGCATTCTAACTTGCTCTTTTTTATTTTTTTATTTATATATCTCCTTTTGTCCGGTTTCTAGTCTCTACTTCTGAGAATGTTAGCCGTCCAACCCCATGTCCCAAAAAGAGGTACTCGTAGTATTTTAGAAAGCATTTTATAAAAGTTTTTTTTTTCCAAAATAAAACGGTTTGCCCTGTGTACTGTGTTCATGAGTTGCACATCTGTCTTCAGCCTAGTTGTCATATGATTGCCTTGGTGTGTCTCATTCTCTTAAAACTAAAATATGAATTGGTATATCTTGTTTATTTAGTTTGTGGTCAATTTGTCATTGCTGGCTGAAGAGGATATTGAGAGCTCGAAAAACAATGTTTTCAGTTGTTTAACTTTTGAATAATCTAATTTTTTTATTTCCAGGTTATTGATGTTGGTGGTAAAAAATATCGTTTTACATGGGCAGATGAAAAGAATTGCGATATATATGAAGAACGTCAAGGTGGTGAAGATGGTAATGGTTTACTTGTTGAAACTGGATATGTTTGGCGCAAGTTGACTAGCAAGCGTGAGCTAGACGAGTCCACTAAAAGGCAAGTCAAAATGAGATCATTACAATGCGAGCAATCACACAAATCCCGCACGTATGTTATGTAGTTCAAGTTTATCTTTTAGCTTCTAAGGTATATGTGTTGTGTATGTAATCATTTTTGCCTTGTTTCTCATCTTTATTGTCCAACTATACTTAATGCTCTTTCATATAATTATGCGTAAATGTTTTCGTTGCAGACTTTATTAAAACGAATGCAGTTTTCATCGTGGATAGTCCATAAATGCGTCATTGGATAATTTATAAATGATCTCTTTGTGTTCTTTTTCATATATGTAGTTTTTATTATCATATTTATTTATTTACTCATTTTATATGATGATTTGCTGCCATGTCAGGACAAAACCTATGGAGCCCAGCAATCCATCAATGAAGAATCAAATGAAAGCATTAGTCGCTGCAGAAGGTGAGTTTTACTTTTAGCCTTCATAGGTTCCATGCATTCCCCTGGGCCCTGGCCCGGAGATGAATGAACGAACAGAAATGATCGTTACTCTACTTGGCTGAACAACTCAATAACCTCAGCTCAAAATAATTAGAAAGTCGATAGACCACTTAGAAACTTTCTTATAAAACATTCCAGTGATATGGTGGGTGCATCTGTGGAAGTTTGATGCCATTAGTTATTACTAATGGTTCTGAAATCATCCTTGTGTAGCTAGTCCATGGAAACAGAAGCAAAAGAAGGATAATCAGTTTAAGGCGAGAAATTTTGAATCATCACAAGGTGAATGTCCATAGTTAAATTTTTTTTTCCCAGACTTTCAACTGTTTAAAGTATTTCCTGTTTTCTAATTTTTGCTTTCTTTTTTTGGTTACATTTTAGCTGGCGGCCCTGCTAAACCTGTTCAAAGGCCTCAATTATCTTCAACTAACTCTACAAAGGGAAGGCATTCAAATTCACCTCTGCCTTCACCTCAAAATCAATTTATACATTTGGCATCTCCATCTGCCAGAGGAAGTGCTAGTGTAAGTCGGACCACCTATGATCCAGCAATTAGTGAAGCAAGAGCAAAAGAAAATGTTGGTAGCTCGAATAAAATCATATCTCCCCCAGTTATTGCTAGGATGCAAGAAGGAGCACCGCACAGGGATAGCCAAGGAGCAGGAGTGTTGGATATGGAACGCGTACTTGTAACGTTGCTCAAGGATAATTCAAAAGGAATGACCTTAAAGGTAGATGAGAGTTGCATTTAACTCAGAATATTTTTCTACTAAAGCATATTTGTAAATGGAAAGGATAATTTTTGCTTTTGTTTTATCATGTGCATGTTCTTCAAATTTTACTGAATTACTAATTGTTTGTTTCTTTGTTTTATAATATTTTCTAGGCCTTGGAGAAAGCTGTTGGAGATGTGACTTCTGGTTCTGCTCGTAGAATTGATCCCATAGTTAAGAAGGTTGGATCAAAATCTTCATTGTCGTTTTTTATTCATCAACAAGATGTCATGTTTTATTTTCTGGTATGATTTGCTTTTCAGATTGCGACTTACGAACCTCCAGGAAGATATATATTGAAGCCAGGAATAGAATTAGGAACCGTGAGGAGGTCAGGTTCTTATTTGTATCTTAACTTTCGTTCACAAAACTCTACGAACTTTAGATGTTGGGTATGTTTGAACCATATATACTCCCTACATTGTATCTGATGCGCAGCTATGATGTGTTTTGGAATCCTGTAATGGGAGAACTTTATGCTCTTTAATGTACCAGGAGTTATGAGTTCCTATGTTACTTCGGCTCTTTACTTTTGGGGCCCAACAGCCGGAACCTCGAGAGGGTCGCCATTTCGGGTCCAACATCTCACTTAAGGATATGGATATGGACTCCGTACCCATCCTTATCACTCCTACATTTCTCCGAAAAGAGCCAAATGGGGGCTCGCATGACACAAGTAGAGGAAGATACTTTGTATGAAGCGTATAGCATTTTGACCCACAAAAAATAGCATATAGCATTATATTTAATGCTTCTATGGCTTATCTCTCAGAATCCTTCTATTTCACTTCAAAATCTCAAAGCTAGACTTCTCAAATTTATAATAACCAGTCCCTTCATATTATTTTCCCTTCCAATTTCTCCCCACTCACTTTTTGACAGAAGTGTTTCAACTTACAATGACCATGCTACTTTTCACTTTCCTCAAACCCCCCTTCCACTCACTACTCCACCTGGACACCAACCCTTTGCTCCCTCTTGTGTTTTGTCTTCCCACCACCTACCAGGCTACCACCTCATACCCACTACCACCACCTACGGCCTTCCACCCACCACCTCAGTCACCAACCATCCAAAATCCAACCACCAACCCCCTTACACTAACAACCCCACCCACCTACAAACCGATCGCCACCTTTGGCACCCACCACCTATGAACTCACAATGAAACGCCACTTCACCAATCCACCCCACTAGACCTATACCAAGCAAGTCACCACTGCAAGGTCAAACCCAGCTCAGCGAAATAACACACTACATCCAGAATGTGCAACACGTGAATGAGGGTAATGGGTCAAACTACTGGTGCAAAGTGACGATGGCTGGTTGTCGGCTTGTTGGTGGAGGCCCAGAGAAGGTCGGGTGGTGCGAAGAGGACTAAGAACATTATGGTAGTCTAAATGGGTTACAGAGGAGGTGGTGAAGGCGAAAATCTAGATATGATGATGTGAGGGGTTGCTGGTGAGGAGTTTGTGTTTGCCGTTGTATGGAGGGGGAGAGTTTGGGTGATGGACAGGGAGAGGTTGGTTGTGTGGCGGAGGAGAGTGATGATAGAGATTGGAAAGGGTTGTAGAAGAGCATTTTTTATAATTAATTAGGAGGTCATGAGGATAAATTGATAAAAAGCTATTAGAAACTTAACCAAAGAGGATAGTGGGAAGCAAAAAAATACTTTCAAATAAGAAAGTGCATCATATTGTGTCCAACCCTTGGATATGTACTTGTGTCCGGTACTCATACACAAGTGTGAGTAACATAGATTAGTTCGTGATCCACTGGCGGTTTCTATTAGATATAGCTTTCAAGTCTGGAACTATATAGAGTCTTGTCGATTGTTCTGAAGTTAATTTTCCAGATTGGTTGACACTATATAGAGTCTTGCCAATTGTTCTGAAGTTAATTTTCCAGATTGTTGACAGATGATTATGAGATGACACCTTTTTTATATTTTGTTTGATTTTATTTTGGAATAAAGCAAAATAGCTCAATATTCTATTGTGAAGCAGCTGTCATTCGATGTAGTTTTCGACGCAATATTCATTGTGGGTCATTTGGAAACAACCTCTGTGTTACTAAAGCAATAACCCATGCGTAAGGTTGCTTACACTTGCATGGTTACATTTCACCCCCCCCCCCCCCGGAAGAAAAAATAAAAACTGCGTGAGCCATTGAGGTAATGGGGGTAATGTTTAATTTATTTATTTAATTTTTTTTTTTTTGGGAGGTGGGACATTATATGTGTGGATCTTGCTTTTTCTGACTTTTTTCTTTTCCCCAGTTCTCCTGAAGACAAACATCAAGAGCAGTTTCTGCCCAGGAACTCTGGTATCGCAGGCAAATCTCCTGCTTACGATAATGAGGACCATGTGCCTCTGAACAATAAATTTGAAGGAGAGTCAAATGAAGTTGCTATACTTGCGAATTCTGCTCCCTCTCAGCATTTAACTGATTTGTTTGGCGACAATGAACCCCCTGATCACAATGAAAGACATGTAGCGAGTTCCAGTAATAGCGATAGTGATACTGAGAGTGGCAGTAGTGATAGTGGCACTAACAGTGCAAGTCGAAGTAGAAGTAGAAGCCCTGTAAGAAGTGCAAGTGCTAGTAGCAGTGATAGTGAAGCCGATTCGTCTTCGAATAACAAGGAGACATCTGATGTGGAAATTGACATAATGAGTGAGGATGATAAAGAACCCAAAAAATTGCAAGACCCACCTATGCCTTGGAGTATGCTTGAAGCTAGGGCCAATGGAAACAACGGTGATCAGGATGGCAATGAATCTGAGGATGTTGATATTGAGAATGATTTTCTAGGTGATAATGAAGCTGAGTTGGCAACATCATCGCATGATCTCTGTATGCCCGCAGAGAATATCAAATTAGTTTCACATGATCATGATCAGCAACAAACTGATGATGATAAGTTCGAACACAAGCATTTTGACAGCATATCGAATTCTGAAGACAACTCGAAAAGGGGTTCGAATGTTGTTCAGAACACTGACAACTTTAAAAGAGTTAAAGGAAGAAGTTTGGCTCAGCCGCCAGTATCTGGGTATATGGGATCTCATAACTTACGGAGTCCTCCCCAAACCCTTCCAGATACACAGAATGTAAACCATCGTGATAACCGTATACTGCAGATGACAAATCAACAGAACAGGAATGGAAACTCTAATGTAGAGTCTCTACAGTCAAGTAGAAGACCACTTGTTCGCTCCCATACTACTGACAATGCAGATAAACCTGCTATAAATCCTCTAACTTTTGGGATAGATGCAAAAGAACAAGAGATGAATGCTCATGGAGATATTACGAAGCAGGGATATACAGATTTAAGAGAAGCACAGGATGAAGATGGTAGTATAAATGAGAAAGGGAATGGCAGTCCTCTTTGTCAGAAATCCTCCATGCGGCCTGAGCCCCCTTTCAAACACCACAATGCACGGAGTAAAAAGTCCTCTGACACTTCAACGAGGGGACAATCTGGCTTGTCATTGAATGATTCTTGCAAGGCTGATTTGAACAGTTCTACTAAAGAAAGAAGACTACGAAGAGAGCTCTCAGACCTGGAAGTGGGTGAATTCCGTGAGCCATTGGCTGAGGAACCTGAAAAAAGCCAAAAACTGTTTGACAGAGCGAGCTCGTTCAAGAAGTCTGAGGCTAAGTTGGGCCCAGGTTCTCGGAATGTTGACTTGAAAGCTCATTTACCCAATCAGGGAACCCTTGATCCAGTAAATGGTTCTTCTCCGAACTCAAGAGGACCTCCTAGAAAAACTGATAGTTTGTCTAAGAGAAGGTCACCAGAGCCTTATGCTGAAGATCTAGTCCGACTTCAGAGGGACACAAAATCTCAACAGCAAAACTCTAGAAGTGTTCGTAATGAAGTTGAGTCGCTTCCGAATCAGGCCGTGGACCTCAATAAATGGGAAAATGAGGACTCGTTTGTTTATCAAGGGACAGATGGTGAAGGTTATGGAGAAACACTAAGAAAGTCATCTGATAGTGCACCACGTGAAGATGTCAGACAAGAACTTGAGTCCCACAAGGGTAAAGGCAAGAAGTCACGCAAATCCAAGGGAATGGGAGATGATGATAAAAGAAGGGATGTTTCTGAAAGTCGAGTGGACAAGCGTAAAAGAAACGAACCATCTTCTGATGACAATGTTTCATATTCAAAGTTTGAAAAGGACGAGCCAGAACTCAAGGAACCTATTAAGAGTTTCTCTCAGTGAGTAATTTGACACGTGTTTTCTCAATCAATTATCATTTACTGTCAGGGTTCATGGTGCCATGAGGATTTGGCTGTACAAAATATTTAGGTGATGCTCTTTGTAGCCTCCTTCTGATAACATTACTTAATGATGTAGGTATAAAGAGTACGTGCAAGAGTACCGTGACAAGTATGATACTTATTGTTCCTTGAACAAGATATTGGAGAATTACAGGTATTTTTTATATTTTTGTCCTTTTGGTTTTACTTTTATCCTACCCAATCTCCCTTTGAATTCTAGTTTGGCGTCAGATGCGATTTCTTTTTGAGAGAATTCTGTTCAAACAGGAACGAATTTCAGAAGCTGGGATTAGACCTTGAGAGTGCAAAAGGTAGAGATATGGAAAGATACTACAGCATTTTGGGACAACTAAGAGACAGTTATCACCAATGTGGAACAGTATGTATTTTTTTCATGCCATTATAGTTTTTGCTTGCTCTATTTATTCTGACATTTATGTTTTTGCTAGAAATGATAGCCAGGCTGTCATGTTACGCCTTATGGAAAAGTGTATCGATTCATTCGTCACTTTTTTTTTCGGCGATGGATTATTGCAATTTTACGAATCAAAGGACAAGATTGATAATGTTAATAGCCGATCCTTCACGTACTTTACTGCCCTTTGCATTACATGTAGAGTTAGAAACAAAATAAGTATTGTAGGGGGAGGATGGGCTCTTCTTATATAAACTATTTATAGAGTTTCAACCATCAGCGTAAACTTAAGGTTTTGGTTGATTGCCTTGCATTGTATAAGCCACAAGTCTAAATCCTGGGTGTCTTTTATTCTCAAGTGGAATTTCAGGACAAGTTTAGCTTATCGATTCTCCAAGCTCAAAGCGAGTTTATGTGAGCGTGTATATCAAGGAATTAAACTATTTGTTGGACCTTAACGATCAAGCTTAGGGCTGTGAGATTTTGGTTGAGATGGTTCTCACTATTAAAAGAAAATCTAGAACTTGTGTATCACAGTTTGGTGTTAGCTCCTATGAAAATATTTCCACCCAACACCCTGGTTGTGTCATTGGAAGCAAATACTATGTATGTACTGGAGACTTCGTAAAGTTACATGGGAAGTTAAAAAGGATAAAGACGAAAAATATTTACAAATAGCGCCTCCTTTCTAATATGAAGCAGTTGATATAATTTTTTATGCAATTATGTATAATTTTGGGTTATGTGGAAACAAGTTCTCCATTTTGCTGCCACCTTTCGATGGTTCTTTAACTTCTTGTTGCTGCTGCCCCTTTAAATATCGTTGATGATGTGCTTGTGCTTGAGCTTGAGCTTGTACATGTTTTCTAGGTTCTTTAACTTGATTATCACTCTACACTCTGCAGCGACATAAACAGCTTAAGAAGATATTTGTTGTGCTTCATGAAGAGTTGAAGGTACAAACTTCGAGGCATCCTTCACTTGATACTTTTATTTTTATTTCTACTGAGGAGCATTTCTTCTATTCTAGCTTGTGTGCTATGTTACTGCAGGACCTTAAGCAGAAGATTAAAGATTTCGCAGTTGACTATATGAGGGACTGAATCAAGGTGTTCCCTTCCTTTTGTGAATATAGTGGCTTCAAATGGTGTATTTGACTAGAAGTTCAAACTGTTATAATGAGCTCTTGGGAATGTTGTCCTAACGTGAGAAAAGCCTTGGTCCCTGAATCGGTCTGACCTTACAATGTGTGGAGATCTTTCAATTTCATCCAGAATGCATAGTGCCTCGTTGATTTGCCAGAGATGAGAAATTTGTATCTGTATGGTTGTCACTTCTTTTTGCAGATGGTGATGGGTTACCTAGGCTGTACAAAGCTGCTAATAAATTGTTTATTAGTAGCAGCTGAGGGAAGAAGATGTTCATAAAAAATCTGAAGTTTTGTTCTATATTCTGTTTGAAGCAGTATAGAAAACCAAAATGTGGTTCAACTAATTGTTGGCGGCCACATTCAGATTCTGTGACGCTGGAGTATGAATGTTACTCCGTAGTTTGGGGCTTGCTCGGTAGTTTATTGTGATTATTATCATAACTACTGTAGATCCCGTGCTAAAGCACGGTATTTCTTAGATTTTTTTTCTATAAAGAGACGTCCTTGAATACTTTTAATTGATGGTAAAATCTATTAAATATAATAATAGTAAGATGTACAAAAAGAAAGTTTGTTACAATCAGAAGACACTTTAAGTTAAGTTATTTTTGTCTTAACTTATTATTAGTAGTATATTAAAAACAATACTATATCATTACATGCAACTAATTTATGATATTAATAATACAATTAAGTTAGATGTAAAATGTAATCCATAATTAACAAACGTACCGATCTTTTAACGAAAATAGGGAAAAACAGTATACCACACATCTACAAAGATGATTTACAAAGTATTAAATTGATATTTTCACTTTTTCATTCATATAACCGATTGATTCTTTTAATAAACACTTACTCCCTCTGCCCCGGTTAATAGTTTACACTTTTAGGGATTTTTATCGAAAATCCTTAGTTTAAGTATATATCTTGATCCTGATTTATATAGTGTGTCATGCCATGGCTACATATATTATTATTTTTTTTATATAAAATTACAAAAATTAATGTTAACATCTAAGGTTATCACATGTATTAATTATCATTTCTTTCCTTATAAAAATGAAGAAAATTGTAATAATTATTAATTTTATTTTGTTTCCTTATTAGAGCATGAATGATTTTGGAGGGAAAACTTTAGATAGACTTATTCTTTTAATTTATTGAGGATTGAACTAATTTATATAATTTTAATTAAATTAAAATAAAAATAAAAAGAACTCAGAAATTTCGAAGTCATAAACTAAACTGATCTAAACGAACCAGAAACATGTTTATAAAATCGACACTTTATTCCTTTTTATTTTATTTTGTATGATACCATGTCATTGTGTCAGGTAGTAGTACAGTAAATTATTTTGTAATTTGTGTCTCACCAAGAATTTTTTTAGGAATTTGAATATTTATTTACGTAAGATAGAAGTAATGTTTCAATTGCTATACACAATGGTGACGTGAATAGTACCTAGTAAACGTGTAATTCCTACTCTGTATTTTTGTAAACCTACACCTATTTTTCAGTCAAAATATGATTTTTTTTTACTGCAAAATACAAATATTTATGAAAAAAAAGATCGTAAACCAGAAATTAATCTCCACTATTAGCGGAGATAGGATTGACGTTTAAGTAGAGGCGAGAAATTTCAGAGAGAATGAACTACTAATGTTTGTAATTGTTATAGCTGATTAATAACGAAATTTTCAACTAAAAATTTCTCTCTTTTTTATTGTTTAGAGGAGGCAATTGCATGTACTTGCTAGTCCCGCCTGGCTTCACCCTTGTTTTAAGCCTTATTTAAGACGATTGTAAGTATAAAATGAAACTTAAGCTATTAAGCAACCCTTTATTATGATATGTTTTCGCATCTGTTTTACACTTAAAACGGAGTCAAGTCTTTAGTACAAATTTCAATTAACTAGTCTTTTATTTTAATTATCAAAATACAATATATATATTTATATTGCTAACACAAGATAAAATTACATGCACCCGATCGAGAAATAGAAACATACATCAGATATATTACTTCATACCTTATTTGTTTTTGAGTTTATATATATTTTCTCTGACTATTATCCCAAAACTTAATGATTTTGAGCTATATATATTATAATTTTATGATCTTAATGGTTAATGAATTTAGAAACTTTATAATAAACGCTAATACTTTTTAAAACAAATCTCAAAAACTTTATTTAATGTTCAGAAACTATACAATTAGTAGTAGTATATCGGATTTACAATCCCAATCACGTACCCAAAATTTACCGAACGCTTTTAAAGTTAAAACACAATGTCTTAATAATGCAATTATTTTGAAAAAAAATATTATTCTTTGTACTACATGTACCCTAAAAAAACAGGACAGTTTCTTGGATTTATACACTGTGTTTTAAGGTGGTCTTACGTCTGAATTTCCCCCACAATTTACTCTGATAATTTACCTTTCACCAATAAGGTAAATTTTACCATGTCGAATGTTGTATTATCTTTGTATAGTCCACATCAACCAAATATATGCAATTATACACACGTGGGAGATATCAAATAAATGACAAAAATCTATGATTGTATAGTACTTACGTATGTATGTGAGAAATGTTACGTTATAACTTTTCTTAGGTTAAGGTCTATCACTAAGTCTTTCCGGCGACGAGTATATTATCCGTCACGAGCTTATGACGAGTTAAATATCATCCATTTAAGTAGATAAGATAAATATATCGTGTTTAGGGAGTTACAAATGTCTTATCTTTATTCACTTATTTTAATTTATTTGACCCGTCTTATGACGGATACTGTTCGTAACGAGAATTTGTGAAGATCTATATATACGTACAGTAATATTTATTGTGATTAGTGCATGAGTAGGGTAATCAAATTAATGATGGATATGACGTAGGTCTAAGTTTGACAAGATTATTTGTACGTACGGTTATCGTTGAGAAATTTAATGTTTGTGGGTCATTGTTATTTGTGCATGTGATTTAACTTTAGCCCAATTTCTGAAGACGGACACTATCTGTCACAAGTTAAAGACGGATAATGTCTCTCTCACAATATACAAGTGACACTACCATTAGCCATATCCGTCTTCAGTTTGTGACGGATAGTGTCCGTCACAAGTAAGACGCTTTGTTTCTTTAGATATATACATAAATTCTTATTTGTGACAGATAAATTAAATAGATCTGTTTTATCGTGGATGTTATAATCTATGGTATAATTAATTATCACAAATTCTTACTTGTGTAAGAGACGCATATCGTTTCTTCTCACAAAATATCCATTTAGGGTGAGAATTTGTTCACATGGGGGGTCCCTTCTTGTCCCTCCCTTGTCCCCTCTACGCATTTCCTCTCACAAACTACCCGTCACAAGATCCGACCCGTCACAAGCAAGACTAATTGATTAATTATTGAGACATCTTTGCCTAATCAAACATGTTATCGAATAAGTTAACCTTATTTGATCATTTTATTTATAATCATTATATTCATTTTATTTCATTTGACCAAAGAAAAATACAAATGTTATGAAGTATGTTATTATAAACCGGATCAGTATTAATTAAAATGTAAAATAATTACTAACAATTTATTACGGAATATTATTTAAAAAAAAAACACAAAATTTCATTTGTGACGGACGTGAACATGTTACAAGCTTGTAGCATAAAACAAGCTTGCAAGTGGGTGAAGCAAGGGGGGACTGGGGGAGGCTTGTGACTGTTGTGAGTAGAGCTGGCAAAAAGTGACACGACACGAACCCAACACGAAATTAACGGGTTTGGGTTGAGGCTTAATGACCCATTTATGTAAGTGTGTTGACACGAACACGACATGATATTCAATTGGGGTGTGTTTGGGTTGAGCTCTTTAAACACAAACTTGACACGAATGACCTTTTTAATAAAATAACCCTAATTTTTCTTAACCCTGCATCACATAAATATACTTAAAAGTTTTCAAATATGGCCATAACACGAAAACACGACACGAACCCGACACAAAATTAACGGGTTAGGGTTAAGGCTTGATGACCCATTTATGTAAGTAGGTCGACATGAACACGACACGATATTTAATTGGGTCGGGTTTGGGTTGAAGGGTTTGTGACCCGTTTACATGTGACACGAACACGAATCTGACACGACCCGATCTGTTTGTCAGGTCTAATTGAATGCGAAAATCTAACCACTTTTTTAAACTCTAACATGTGACAGCAATTCTATGTCGAATTAATGCAATTTAAACTCGTCAAGTTGTTTTAGCATATGAATATTCTTTTAACTATTCTTCTAAAAATAAACATCAAAAAAGGGGAATTAGAGAATTCTTACTCATAGCGACCCTGCATAAAATTGTTAGCTCACAATAACAATTGCAATAAAACCCACGAATAAGCAAGTGCGATACATAGCAAACAAACGAGACAATACAAGGTCTTAGGCCGAGACAAACCACACGGCCAAATGGCCATTTTGGGTACATGCATTGACCTATTCTAAGTCATGTCGGATTCAAGCACATGACATGATTTGTGCATAATTACAATGAATTAAATCAAGCACACAAACAATCTATTCAAACAATTATCGCACAATTACAAATTAATCAAATAAAACCAACAATTGATAAATTCCGAATCAATAAGATTGAGCAAATTGGAAGTGGCACACAACCTTAGACTCAAGGTCAAAACCGAAATTGACCGATAAATTGACAAATTAAAACTTGAATCATGTGATAATTACAACATGCTAAACATTCATTATTTCATAATAAATAAAATAAAACATGTGATTTACATATGAAATAACAAACTAAGAAATTCTATCTAAACATGTTACAAATCGATTCATACAAGTTAGAAATCATGCAAAACTAACTACGTTAGATTCATTAGATCGATTTGCAATTTTTAAAATCGAGTTAGAAAAATCGAATTGAAAAGGAGGGAATGACGTATGGCTCTCGGACCTAGGAGTCAATTTTTATCTCTTTTTTAATCTTATTTTTGTCATCGAATGTTAATAAGACGGTGTTAAGCACGCGGTCTTATACTAGCGAGAAATTAGGTGATAGAGAAGATGAATTCGTTCATTAAAAGAAACCAACGATTTGTTTACGTTTTGTTTACAAATTAAATTATGTATGACCTAGATGTCTAATGAACTCATTCATTTAATCAAACCATCATTTTAGTCAAATAATGAGATTCAATACTTTAATCTTAATTGTCTAATGAGATTAGATTGTTAGAATCATCGATTTAATCATATTAATTACAAACTAAGTCATTAAAGCCCTAATTGTCTAATTAATTCAATAATTAAACTAGATCGTTAATTTAGTTATATTTATCAAATTATAGTCGATTTAGTCATAAAAAACGTGTGTCATGCGAATTTAAAGAGAGAGAATAGGAACTCAATATCATCGATTTGCAACTCGAATTATTAAATATTACATAAATTGTCATCTCTTGATTGTAAGATGATCACAAGTAAAGTTTTCAGTCACTTCAGACGAATTAAATGTTTTTTTAACTTGAGTCAACACGAATAAACGAGACAACACTTTAAATCATATTCGAATCTAATCTAAGTTCGATATTTAATAATTAAAAACAAAGAATAATAATTACATAATAATTACATAATACAAAAACAAACTATAATAACTAAAAAGCGAGAAATCGAAATAAAAAAGAGAAAGGAATGAGCGTTAAGGCACCCTCAACATACATGTATCGTTGACCAATGTCTTTGAGTCGTAATCGATAGTAATATTTTATCCCGAGAGGCCATCGTCGACGAAAACAATTGAATTTGAAACTTTGAACACGAAACACGTCCTTTGAAACCCGATTTGCACACCCAACTGCGAATGCTCACCACGACTTTGTTTCTCAACGGGATTGAAAAGATGTTTTGGAATATGGAAAGTGTGATTTTGTGAATGTGTAAAGAAACCAGAATATTTTTGATAATTTGATCACGAAAAACAAAGCAAAATACAGCGATAGAAACACGAAAACAGAAATTGTTGCCTCTATTTTCTTGCGCCTGTAATGGCTTTCTCTTCTGATTTTTCGAGAGTTTGTGAATGTGTAGGTTATGAGTAGATGGTAAGGATTTCTAATGGGTGTTAATGGAGGAGGTGTTTGGGTAATTATAGGGAGTTTAAAGGAGTAGAAGTAGGGTTTGAGGAGGGAAGAGCAGCTCGGGTGGAGGAGGTGTTTGGCTGCGATTTTTGTGTTTATTTCGTGGGTAATGTGTTAGGCTAGCTAGGATACATAATGGTCACGACAAGGGTAGGGTCCAAGGTTTGTGGTTAGCTTGAATAAGATGGATTTGGGTCGGGTTTTGGGGGCTGTTTTAGCTGCGAAAATAGGGTATATGGCGTGGGGATATGGGCTGATTTGAGCGAGATTTTTTGTAGAGGAATTTGAGGGAATTGGGTTAGGCTAGGTGAGGTTCGAACTTGGGCTAGGTGAGGATGGAATCGGGTCGACGTTTGCATCGAAAACCGAGCCAAAATTGAGTTAAAATCGAGCTTAAAGTCGCGCCTTAATCAAGTTTGAAACCGTCTCAAAAATCGAGTTTTTAAACTATGATTAATTAAAATATGATTTTTCAATTAAATTTTCATAAAATATCAATTCTTTAAAATGACTTTTCAAATAAAATTAAAATCCAATTTTATTTTCAATAAAATTAATAAATGAAATGGTTAATTTAATTGTCATTTAAATTAAATAAAATATTGTATCGCACGATCTTAACGAACTCAAATAATGGCGTTGTCAATTTAAGTCATAAGTGTTGTCCTATCATCATTGGGTGTTTTGTCGTGTTTTCCATAAATATCCATATCGACAGATATGTGTATCTATAGAGCCCCCACTTTGACTGAGGCTTGGACAAGGCGAATGTCAAAGTAGACCCCCAAGTTGATCGAAGATCACAACTTGAGAGCCTCACGGGTCGTTTATGGTCCTTTGTATATAAGCTCACCAGTTATAAGAAGAGATCATACCTGAAAGACGGTTTTGGACGCCTCGACTTCGTCATTTCTTCTTTTATTTTCCATTAAAAGGTGGGTTGAGCTTTATCCCTAGGCGCCCCAATTTATCTAAAAGCCTTAAGCAAGACATTCTCGGATAAATAGAGCTGTTACCATCTCGGTTTTCCGAGGCAGTGAATAACAAAGTAAAAACAACCAACAGTACTTTAAATTAATTTAATAAATAATGGCCTTATTACAACTTCAAACTGATTAACTAAATAAATAACATAAATTTCAATTTCTATCGCAGCGGAAATAAATAAATTAAGTGAATCTAATCTTCTAAGTCAAGTCCACCTCATTTTCATGTCCCAAGCTCCCAAATGCTAGCTCAAAACCTGTCAGACAATCTGCTCTCCATAAATTGGTTCATCACAAGTGTTTATAGAATACACGGTCAACCAGACGGTTGAGTAGAAAACTAAACAATGAATAATATTAATAAAATACGCAGTAACTGATAATAACAATTTCATATCATTTATCAATACTCGGCACACAGCCACATCGGACACACAGTCCTCACAACCATTCAGACACACATTCCACTCAACCTCTTCGGACACACAGTCCACACAACCACTTCAGGACACACAGTCCACTCCAGAGACACACAGTCTGGACACACAGTCTCGCCTCAAGTCCACGGCCTTTCCACGTCTCCGTGCCTGGCCTACATAATTCTCATCTCATCTTATCTCAAATAATAATTCCAACACCACAAGCATCCATAATAATAATCGCCACAACAATATAATTCAACCAATGAATAATCAAACCAATATATAATAACTCAGCCGAATAATTAAATACGATGCATCCAATGCAATCAAATTCACATGCCAAGTAAAGAATAAGACAATAAAATAATATCTAATTGAGTAGTTTCCTACCTTTTCACAATTCTTCCAAAATAAATAATTTAAGATCAATTAGAAGCGATCCTCAACGAATTTTCCACCTAAACATCATATAATGTGCATACAATTACTTACCTATCAATATAATAACAATTAAGACAATAATCTACCCCAAAATCCTCCAAATAACACCCAACCCGCACGGTCAAACCCCGGTCAACGCCGGTCAATACCGGTCAACGGCAGGTCAAGGGATGGTCAAAGGTCAAGGTTGTAAAATAAGTAATTTAAGTATATAGATCTAGGCTTACTTACAAAGATTCGGTGGGTAAAGATCGATAATGCTCCTTAATCGCGCCTTTTCTCTTCTCTATTGTAAATAAAGGTTTTGGGGAGTTTTTGAATAAGTTAAAGTGTTTAAAACTGATGTACATAGGGTATATATAGGTATAGGGTCGAGATATTTAGTCTAATATATAATATTATATTATTAGAATCAATTTAGGAAAGTGCAGAATTAGGAAAATAACGCGTAGCGCGTTCAGCTTTGCGCACTGATTTTAAAACAACTGTCATTTCTTCGTTACTTATCTTAATTAAGCGTGTGACTATGCGTTGGAAAGCTAAGACCATAGTATTTCACCTCCATTTTGAATCACCTTCATCGGAGCTCTAAAACTCTAGATATAACCATTTGAAATTGCCTCTAAATCAAGCGATCACATTTTCAATTTATAACACATTTGTTCAAGTTCCTTATTATTCTTTAATAGTCTACACTACACGTAGACATACATAAAGGGTCCTATAACTTAGAATATGAGGGGTAATATAGGATTTCAGATATCAAGCACATGTTGGTAATGGTCCAGAACACAACGATCCTTATTTTCAGAGGAAAAACCTTAGCCTGGCGGGTTGTAACAATCCCTATGCCAGAGTAAGAGGTAACCCGGGAAACCCATATTATCAATATCCCCCTGATCAAAAACCCAATCAAGGACAAGCCTATGGTGCTATTCCGATGCCATTTATGGCGCAGGTTGAACATATAATAGAAAATTATATGAGTACCGTAAGTCGAAGGAATCAAAAGATTCGACATGAGAAACCTTATCTTGAGTGGGTGGATAGACAATATCCTTACCCTTAAGGTTATAAGATTTACGATTTTACATTATTCTCTAGAGATGGAGAAGTTTTAACTATGGAACATTTAACTCGTTTCACTAGTCAATGTCGCGAGGCTGCGGATAACGATTATTTAAAATTAAGATTATTCCTTAGTTCACTAAGCAAAACTGCTTCATTTAGCGCCCAATTCAATCCCTGATTGGGAGGCGATGAAGAGTCAATTCCATAATCACCTCACTAGGATTGATCCTGGAATAACTATAAGCGCCTTAACTAAGATACAACAAAAGACAGAAGAATCTGTCGACGAATACTTAACGCGCTTTAAAAATGCCAAGATTCATTGCCATCTAAATTTACCCGAAGGAGAATTCATAAGAATTGCTCAAGACGGTTGGGTTATTCCTTTCAGGAAGTGCTTTGATGGTATAATATTCAGAAATTTCATAGAACTGAGATAATCAGTTACCAAATATGAGCAAGTGTTGAGCGAAGAAAGCCAACAAAAGCATAAAGCGTTTAATTATGTAAACATTGAAGAGGAGGAGGAAAGCTGTGAGTTTAATCTAGCAGAAATTCCCAAGGGACCTCCGTTTTAATGCGCTCCGCTGGAAAAGAAAGAAATTTCTGCAAGCAGAGATTTGAAAAATACTAAGAAAGACTCTACACTTTTGATATAACAAAAGGCGAAGAGATTTTTAGGAATTTATATGCCAATAACATTATTAAAGTTAAAGAGAATCATAAAATTCTTTCAGCG
>JAOWBH010197581.1:0-17802 GCA_028566215.1 Silene coronaria
AGCAATGCCCGACTGCCCGAATGCCCTTTTAAGAGTTGTTAGGTTTGATACTCATGGAAGCCGTTGTGCTCTAAGACCATTTACAACTTGTTCTTTTTTCTGGTGTTTGTAAACTAGCAATGCCCGACTGCCCGAATTCCCTTTTAAGAGTTGTTAGGTTTGATACTCATGGAAGCCGTTGTGCTGTAAGACCATTTACAACTTGTTATTATGTTTGTTGTTATTATGTCCACATTCTCTGCTCCTATTTCTTCCTCCTCCTCTTTTTTCCCGGTGTTTGTAAACTAGCAATGCCCAAATGCCCGAATGCTTGAATGCCCTTTTAACAGTTGTTAGGTATAGATGCTCATGCAAGATTGCAAGCCGTTGTGCTCTAAGACCGTTTACAACTTGTTATTATGTTTGTTGTTATAACACGGGATTATGCAAATGAAAGCAATGTTTGAGGATTTACAGTGACAGAAATCTAACTCCAATATTTTTAGTAGATCCCACTCTGGCATCAGAAGGCCAGCCATAGAGCTGATGGCGTAATACTTTGGGACTATCATGTCATCTGTGTACAGGTAACAACTCTTTTCTTATTTGCGGTCATTTCTTGTAGATGAATCATTGTGTGAGGAGGACCTGGCAAGTGCATTTGACTGACTTGGATTGTTGCGGGATAACTTGTCTGACCTTAATATAATTTCTTCCAGATAAGAGGGAGCGGTGGCGCTCCTCAAGTATGGGATCTGGATTCCACTCTTGCATTTCCTTCTCCTCTAGAATCCTATGTGGCACAAACTTTTCAGCCATCATTTCAACTCTTTTCTGAGTACCAGAGGTTAGCAATCTTTACTTGAATTCTTTCCTTTTATTTTTTATCAAACAAATTATTTTGGAGGCTCTATGCTGGCCATGATAATGACTATCCATAACAATTTGGATTGCTTGTACAGATTTTACCGCATAGTGCATGCTCCCATTTTCCTGCGCAGTTTTGCATCTGATAGAAGGCACATGAAGGATTCAAATGGAGAGTGGACTGCTCCTCCACCTTCTTATGACCCAATAGTTGCCCAAGGTAAGAGAAAAGCATTACTTGTACATGATTGAAGCATCCATACAGGATACAATTGCTCCTCTTTTCTTGTCTTTGTATAGTGCGGCTTATTCATTTTATAACTAATGTGAGACTGCTAGAATTAGGTATTGGGTAATTCTCACAGCTGGCAAAGATGTAATCCCAGCAGTGTTTAGGTGCAAGCTCTTACGTTGTTGCTCTAAGTTAATTACTCCTAACTCTTTCAGTATTCACTTACTTTTGCGTAGATGGAACAATCCACAACCTGAACGAGTACATGGAAATTCACAGTGGTGACGCCGTTCCTAATGTAGAAGCTAAAGTGGTAAATACAGGAAGTGGGGAGCGGCTGGGCGTGGTGGTTAATGAAAATCAGCTGCAACATTTCTTTGCTCATGCTTCCTCCGTAACTCCTGGTTCATGAACAGGATACGCTGTGCAACGCAGATAAGCGCTTTTGAGGGAGGAATGCTGTTTGCATTCTAATTTAGTTCCAACAGCCTGTGCAAGTTTATATTTCGACCTTTTATGGTTCATATAGTTAAAGAACGGGTATTGAGGCTGATCATGTTTTTGTTGAACACGAACATTTTTCTATCACTGGGGGCGGAATGCTGTATCCATTGCCCATTGGACATATTGTTAACTGCAATCCTAATAAACTTACAAGTATTTGCCTTAATGTTTCTTTTCTTTAATTACTATCAGCAAATTAACATTATTTTTCTCTTTCTTCCGTTTCTTTCACTTTCAATTACATCATCACTCCCTTTCTGTCTTTCATTATTATAATACTGTTGACACTTAATTTGTTTACTGAGTAATATTTAATATCATATATTTTTAAGTATTTGCTCTATAAGGTATATAAGACCAGATTAGATCAATTATTGTTGACTCAACCATACTAGAATTTGTGATTAATGAAAGACTTCGACAGTTTTTAAAAAAAGGAGAGGATATTCCCACCAGTCCACTAACTTCAAATTTCCTACTATATTGCCAAGCTTCAATGACCCTTTCTCCTCATTTCACTATAATAAAAGAAAGCCCTTTCTCCAAATTTTGCTTTCTTTGCCATTTAATCCCTATCTGTTTCACTGTTCGCCTCACAAACCAGTAAGGCAATAACTATCATTCCGTCACAATCTCTTTCATCATTTATGTATGTTCTCTTGTTTGATCATCTTTTCTTTATCTTCATGTTTACTTTGGTTAGGTCTTTCATTTTAATTGTTTCCTGAATTCATGTTGTTGATCTCTGGTACTTCGTATTATATGTGATCATGTAGTTTTCTTATCTTGCATGATTTTGGGACCTTTGTCTACCTTATAGCTGGAATTGTGCGTGATTGCTACCCCTCGTTTTTTCATACCATCTGACAGCCCCGACTTGAGCTTGGGTAGAGCAACTGATGCGTGGGATTGCCTATCTTTTGTAGCTTGATTTTCTTTCGAGTATTTTTTGCTTGTTCAGGTAGCCATTATTTCTGCCATAATCACCATGTTGATTTAGCTTTGAAAAAACTGACTCGGCAGATTTCTTCTCCTCTGTTTTTCCCATAAAAGCAGAGGCTTTTTGATCAGTTGGAGTTGGACTCAGAAAAAATTACTCCTCTCCTGAAAACATTCGTTTGTGCTGCTTCCATTGTTAAAAGCGTGTGTAGACGTGTCTTTTAGCTAGCAAAGAACGAACAGCTATTAGAAACTATTAGTGATGTAAAGATATTGAAATTACAGGCTTTTAATTGAGGTGCTGTTGCAAGTCATTTAATTGTGTAATTGCTGTGTTGATGTTTGGTTACTCCAGACTTTTGGTGTCAGGTGATCAAGGGAACTCAGAAATGTCGATTGCTACAAAGGCGTTGGATCCTGCTTTTCAAGGAGCGGGTCAAAAGCTGTATCCTTTGTTTCTTAGTTTTAAGTTAGAGCTATAACTAATATTCACAAAGTTTTAGGACCCTCGAATGCAATGAAGAGACACAGTTTTCTTCATAATACCAATTATGCTGTCCTCATTTTCATTCAGCTCCCCCTTGAGATCAGCAAGTTCATCTTTTAGTACATGCCACTCGAATGCTCGATCAACACCATACACACTACCGAGTATCACAAGATGTCTTACACTTCCCCCAGCCCAACCATTTGCTTTATACCATTGATTGGGCCAGAATTAGAGTTGGCTACCCTTATTTATTAGCAAATTGTAGTCGACAGTTATAATTTCATCAACAAAAGCTTTCGTTTCTTCTTAGCCACGCTTAACATTTTATTATATGGCAGGCAAGGGTTTCTTTCATTAATATCCGTCCCCAAGTTCAAATATAACCATTACAATTAAACAACCGAATAAAAGTGTGACCTTATTCATCCAAATACATACAATGTGTTACAATTGTATCGTTGTAGCAGTTAAATTGATACACTGAATTTGATTTTTAACTCATATTGACTGGAATCCATATTTTGATCATCGAAAAAATCAAACCCAAAACCCTATAATTAATCTTTCTTATGAGGGTCCTAAAACTTTTTTATACCCCCTACGAGGTAAAATAAAAATTCAATTGAAAGACGAAATAAACTAAATTTAATTATGGTAGTGTTTGGAAACACGAAATTGATTTTATTTTCATGATTGCAATTGTAAAATTATTATTTTCTAATTCAATCCAATTTCATAAAACTGTTTGGAGATCACGTGGAATTCAATTCCAAATTTTAATTTTCCGATGATGTTTGGGAACCATGGTACTGAAATTGAAATTGGATGGACGAGTCCGGGTTTGAGGTCACCAAAGAAAATGATTCGAAAATGTATACATTTCTGAAAAGTATTGCGGTGGAATTTTGGGTAAAAAAAGTGTTTATGATAGGGATTCAGACAGTGATAGAATTGAAATGACTAGTATGGCACTATGGCTCAACTCAATTCTAAATGGTAAGTTTCCATAAACACTTGACATGCCTTAATTGTGAAATTCAATTCCAATTAAGTTCTAAACATGCTATTACCAATGGATGATTCTCCGTATCTAGTTTGGTTGAAAGCTTGCTTTTATGTGTGTGTTATTGCTTGTATTGTTATTATTTGTCTTGAATCTTAACTCCTTGTAGAGGGAGGGAGATATGGCGAATTGAGAATTTTCTACCTGTACCTTTACCTAAGTCTGACTATGGCAAATTCTACGGTGGAGACTCTTACATTATTTTAGAGGTACGCTATTTTGCGACTGAGTGAGTGAGCGAGTGAGTGTATTTATATGTGTGTGTCACGAGCTAGTACTCTCTGACGTAGCTACATGTCCTCCAGGGCAACATTTGTTGTAAGTCATTCTCACATACCGTCTGTAGACTCGGTACAAGCGAGTCTCTTGACATTTTATTGATGCTACCTAATCTTGCTGTCCCATGCCTTGTTAACTTCCAAACTGAAAGGTACTACAAGTCTGCGAGTATTAGTTTCAAGTGATAGTCTGTCTAGTCCTGGCATTCCCATTGTTATGCCCATTCTGTCGCATCTTCAACACTCCGACTCTTTATTTTAGACTAAAAACTACTCCCTCCGATTCTTTAGAATTGCCCCATTTGATTAAAATACTCCTCACAAATTTTAAAAAGTGGGGCAATTCTAAAGAATTAACGTTTATGTTTAGCTTGTTGGGCTGTTTGAAATCTGACATTGTGGACTTTTTGGTAATTATCTCTGATAAATATTTTGCAGACAAGTTCAGTGAGGGGAGGTGCTTATTTATATGATATACACTTTTGGCTCGGTAAAGATACCAGTCAGGTTGGTGATAGCTATGTCTTCTCAACCCCACCTCTTTTCTCTGACCACATTAGAGCTTCCTCTTACCGCTGAGTTGTGATTATATGATAGGATGAAGCCGGAACTGCCGCCATCAAAACAGTCGAACTGGATGCATCTCTTGGAGGAAGAGCTGTACAGCATAGAGAACCCCAAGGTTTTGAATCTAACAAATTTTTGTCATATTTTAAACCATGTATCATTCCGTTAGAGGGCGGTGTTGCATCTGGATTTAAGAAGCCAGAAGAAGAAGAGTTTGAAACACGTTTGTATATCTGTCATGGTAAACGTGCTATTCAGATGAAGCAGGTATATATATTTTTTCCATCAGTTCTTAGTGTCATAGCATCACCTTGTGTTGGGTGTCACTACGTAGCTGTATATGCCAAAGCTAAAGTAGTATATTTGCTTTGCAGGTCCCATTTGCTCGCTCTTCTCTAAATCATGATGATGTATTCATATTGGATACTAAAGATAAGATCTATCAGTTTAATGGTGCAACTTCCAATATACAAGAAAGGGCCAAGGCCTTAGAAGTCGTTCAATTTCTGAAGGACGAATATCATCTAGGAACATGCAATGTTGCAATAATTGGTATAAGAAAATAAATATTGTCTTTTATACCACCCTTTCCTATCATGGTGGCCCTTAATCTTAATTTGAGCAATTTAATATTTTCTAAGATGATGAAGAACTGCAAGTTGAATCCGACTCTGGTGAGTTTTGGACCCTCTTTGGTGGTTTTGCCCCGCTGGATAAAAGGGTTACAGCGGAGGATGATGTTATTCCTGAAGAAACTCCAGCTAAGCTATACATGTATTCCCACTCTTTCTACATTTTTCCTTTATTATAAATCAGTTTCTATGTCTTTTTGACCGCTATGGCGCTATCTAGTGTAGATTGAGCAGGCACTCTTCTTCAGGAATAGAAGTTGCTGCCCTTTATCACCCTTTAAGCTGTCATGTCACTAATGCTAAACGTTCCCTCTTTCCATTTAAATTGTTTTCAGTCAATGCAACCATAAAGTTACGTTAGACTGTGACTATGTGAGTAATTAGAAGTGAAAGACCGGATTTAAAGTAAAAAGATGAGATATTGAGCTCTAAAGTTGATATTTTATTTTGTAAACCTCCCCCGTTTTGTGAACTAATGTTAGTGTTCTTATAATCTCATACTGTTTAATGTCTTTCATAAGATCGACCACAATGTGCCTTTTTGTCGATGTATTTTGTGGATTTCGTTTCCATTGTTTCAATTGGCTGAAAAACTTAAATTATCAGCAAGGAACTTATGAATTGTTGTGCAATGACAGCTGATAAATTAGCGCTGACCATCTTTTGTCTTTGACACCCACCGACTCTCTCTGTTGTGGTATTTCTGCTAGTTGCTTCTCTGACAATTATTGGCAGCCCTGCAGCCATCAGACACAATTCAGTTACAGCGCATAGTGGCTAGTTGCTACTCCTGCTCAAAAGCTATGACTTAGCCTGTTCTCTCTGCTTATAGTTTGACATTTATTGCTACGAGTCTGTCTGATCTATTTGACATTATTGGGGCTGTTTAGATATGTATGTTTGAATATTACAAATCATCAATGGTCTAAGACATGCTCCCTGTTTCTCCGCATGAGCCCAATTTAGTTAGTTTGGAATGCACATCATCTATCTTCTTGTTTACAGGAAAAATATAATTTTCATAGATTTATTCTTTCTATGAGCCCCATTCATCTTTGCAAACTTCTCTTGACTGCTGTTTCCAAATGAATCATTGGTGACATAAGATTTACTAGCATGACCAATTAGTTTAAATGTTGCATGTTACTAACAGAGATGCTTATCAATAATCTGGTGTGACAGCTAGTTGAAATTTTACTTTTCCGAGTTAAGTATTGTGAGATTGGATTATATTGTTTCAAGTCCTCAAGTCACTAATGATGTTAAGATGTTTACTTTCATTCTTGTAGCATCACTGGTTGCGATATTCAGGGGTTGGATGCTGAACTTTCCAAAGGGTTGATGGAACATAACAAATGTTATCTTCTAGACCATGGAGATGAAATATATATTTGGTTTGGTGGTGAAACACAAGTGGAGGATAGGAAGGTGGCATGCCAAGCTGCTGAGGTACTATTTATGGCGTATTCACTTCTTAATTTGGCCTTTTCAGGTGAGAAGTCTGCATAACCTATCACAAATTAGCCTTGAGTAAGAAACAAGGCATGGCTTTTAATAGGTCCACATCATGACTGCCATCGGCATGTCACGGACTTAAACACACTTAATTGACTAGGGAATTGTTATTAGCTTTTTGTCTACCTCGATTGAAAGAGAGTGGAATATGTGCAGCAGTTTGGGTTGTTTATTGTTGTGTTTGTATACTTCTTTCAGGAATTTCTCAAGAGCCACAGTAGGCGGAAGTCAACGCGTATTACCCATGTTATTCAAGGATATGAACCACAGCCATTCAAGTATCACTTTAACTCTTGGCCAGCTGACTCTGCGGCTCCTAGTATCGAAGTCGGAAGAGGAAAAGTGGCAGGTATCAACATTCTTCACCTGCAAACAAAAAGTCGTTCTTTGATATTAGATTTGCATAAAGTCTGATGTTTCCCTATTTGGTAGCTTTTCTGAAGCAACAAGGCATTGGTGTTAAAGGCACGAGCAAAAGTGCTCCTGTTAATGTGGACGTTTCACCCTTTCTTGAAGGCAGTGGAAAAATTGAGGTTCAATGGATATTGATCTTATCTATTTGAAAATGATATACTCGAAGTTACTACGAAGTAGTTATATATTCTTGTTACTTTTTTTCAGGTATGGCGAATCAATGGTAGTACCAAGACTCCGGTGGCTAAAGATGATGTTGGAAAATTTTATAGTGGGGATTGCTATATTATTTTGTATACTTACCAGTCTAATGAGAAGAAAGAAGACTATTACTTGTGCTGGTGGATGGGAAAGAACAGCATTGAGGTAGCATTTCTTTTCTGTGTAGCAATATTCTTGTTTTTTGCTTTCTTATTGGTCAAACGAGATGGGTCTACTGTATGCTTCTTCAAGCCAGGCTTGTTGGAGTGGTAAGCTTCTCGGTTGCTACTGTTGGGCTGCCTCTCCAGTTAGGTCCGTCTTAATAGGCCCTCAATGTGTGGAAGCAAACCATGTCTGGTGTTGGCCATCTGTGTATTTTGGAAGTTGTTTTCTCTTTGTGACCAAAAATGAAAGCCGGAAAGTATGATAGATTAAGTTATCGTGTGGTTGACTATGTAAAAAGCAATCTCTTTGTCAAACTTTTGTTTGATGTTTGTGTTTGAAAATATGCAATACCAAACTGTGGGCTACTTGGAACCTGTCCATATGGAGAAAGGTCATTCTCTGTATTTGCATAATACCTTATGTTTCTAAGCTTTGAATTTGCTACAGGGACACTTGAAACTTTCTTAATCCCAATTGATTATGAACTAGTATGTAGTGCTAGACATTATCAAAAGAGAAAGGAAGGCTCATTTAGCCTTTTCAACAACAACAAAAAAAAATACTCAGTACATACTTTTGATATGTGGATGAGCAAACGAGCCAGACTCAGATTTGAGTCCAATTAATGTCGGTAACTCATGTTACACAAGGTTTGAGCTATTTGCAAGGAAAAATATACAGACTTTTGATTCGTGAACTAAGAGATATGTAATGGTCTACTTATGTCCAATTGTGGATCTTAATTCTCATATTGAACAAGTAACTACTTCGTTTTGTTAACACATTACATTAATTTTTGGTGGATTAAGTTGATTTAATAATTTTTGTCATTAATTAGGGTTTAAAATTTTCAATTAGGGTTTTGATAGGAGAAGGGTGGTCGTGGTGGCGAAAGGGCGGCAGGGAAGGGGGCCGGTGGGGGTGTCGGCGTTGTGGGGCACAAGGCAGCTGCTTGGGGCAGGTGGGTGGTGTTGGAGGTAGGGATGCAGTGTAGGGGAGACGAGGTGGGGGCACAGTGGCTGATGGTCGGTAGGCAGCTACAGGTGGGTGATGGAGGGGTCATGTCTCATGTGTGCTGGCTTGACTGGTTGCGCTTCTTTTTATTGTGAAGGATCATCTTGAGTCATTCGGGAACAACCTCTTAGTGTTGGAGTCATTGAGGCAGTCGGGTAATGTTGTGTAGTTTTATTACTTATATGTTTGGCTGATGGAGCATATTCCACTGCCCTTTTTAGGATGATAGGAAGACGGCATCACACTTGACTACCACAATGTGCAATTCATTGAAAGGAAGACCTGTTCAGGTATCAGCCAACTGGCATCTCCGTTAATCATGTTATAGTAGTTTCAGAGTTTGCTATCACTTTTTTAAAACTCATGGTTGGCACAGGGTCGTATATTCCAAGGGAATGAACCACCTCAATTTGTTGCAGTATTTCAACCTATGGTCGTGTTGAAGGTATGAATATGATGTCTGGCCCAAATTATTACTTCCTTGTTATTGTTATTATTCCTTTGTTAGGGACAATTCACATATATAATCTCAAGTTTGATTTATCTTTCTAGAATAATCCCAAATTTGCATTATCATCCAATAACTCAAAGTTTGAGTTGTATGACCGTATCTTCCCAAAACGGTCCCAAACAAGCAACATTAATTTTCCTTTTTACATTTGTTTTTTTCTTTTTACATTTGTTTTTTTCTTGAATATTCAAACACAAATTTTAACTTTCTTATACAAGGTACATTTTCCACATATTTTTATTATTTCATGTGGCATTAATCTGACAGTCACCTTTAACATTTGATTGTTGAAGACATTTTCGAGTTATAGATTACAAAATGTAATACTATAACTTTTTACTAATCTGGAAAATTGAATGAAAATTTTCGAGTTATAGAATTATCAATTTAAAAATGGAAAATTGAATGAAAATTCAGCGTTTTCCTATGTTGTACCATTTTGAGAAGATGCCTTCAAAACACGGATAGTT
Source organism: Silene coronaria (assembly GCA_028566215.1). Classification (NCBI taxonomy): domain Eukaryota; kingdom Viridiplantae; phylum Streptophyta; class Magnoliopsida; order Caryophyllales; family Caryophyllaceae; genus Silene; species Silene coronaria. Next base: position 9,842 of record JAOWBH010197581.1, read on the forward strand.
TGAAAATAGATTTTTGTTTTTTTAAGAATATAGAGTTCAAAGGCCTTGTCAAAATGGAGTTAATATGAAACTTATTACCAAAAATGGGTCCACTCACTTATGAAACTAGGTTCGTATTGAAGTTGCTCACCCCCTTCTCTTTCTAGTATTATAAAAGGTAACACATGGAAAACAAATAATTCGCCGAGTGCCTCAGCGATTTGAACCAAAGTATTAGCCACTCAGCGACTTAATCCAAAAATGCAAAAAATAGATCAACAATTTTTTTTTTCTGCTTAGTATACTATGTACAATTAACCAAAGTCATCAGCCACTGAGCGACTTCGCTCCAAACTCAATCTCTTATGTATTTATCCATTTATTTACAAGTTACTAAAGTCGCACTAGCGACTTAGCCCCAAGTCGCTCCTAGCTAAGGGACTTCGTGGCATAGTTTCGTGCATTCCTATCCTACGTGGAGCCATTTATGGTAATAGGTTTTATCTTAACCGTACTTTGATAAAAACAAAATTTACCCTAGAACTCTATTCTAGAAAAAAAAAATTCTTGAAAAGATTTAGCAAACTTGCGATTATTTGTGTGAATATTCCCTTATTATGTAATGGCTGCGGTTCAAGATGATTTATCTTGATTCTCATCAATTCATCCCTAATTCTGATTTTTGTGTAGGGTGGACTCAGCTCTGGGTACAGAAAGTTTGTGGAGGATAAAGGGTTGGCTGATGAAACTTATACAGATGATGGCGTTGCACTTATTGAGATCTCAGGGACCTCTTTGCATGACAACAAAGCCATACAAGTTGATGGGGTATGTATTATTCATTGCCTTGTATTCTAATGTTAGTCTAATACAATATTTGCTTGTAGGGTGTAACCCCTCATCTCCTCGTTGAAGTTTGACAAAAAAAAATTCAAATTATAGTTAGTGAATGTCCAGCGGTGTTAGTCCTTAGTCGGGCTCTTTGTCATAATGCTCGTAGTTTTGAAAGTTAATACTTACATTTATATTATGCTTCTTCCTCATCCAGGTGGCTTCTTCCTTAAATCCAAATAGTTGCTTTATTCTGCAATCAGGTTCATCAGTATTGACTTGGCAGGGCAATCAGAGTAGTTTTGAGCAGCAACAGCTAGCTTCTAAAATTGCCGACTTTTTGAAGGTTTGCTTTCTTTTTATTTTGAACTTGACGTTAGCTTCAAGGACTACGGCTTTACCTTAATCTGTTGACCATTAGCTAAAGCACTACCTTGTATTCTATCGCTGCTTCTTGACTCAAATGCTTTCTCGAGTACCCTACTCTACTAATCAAGCGCCTTGGATTATGTTTCTTCTTTTAGATACCTCTTTGCCTAATAGATTATGTTTACAGCAGCCTTTTATCTAGCGGATGGCTAATTCCTATTGTCCTAGCTGAGCTGTCTTCTGGAAAGCAAGACTCTGTTCTTTTTGTCTGTTGACGTTTTATAAATTGGTGCATATATCTCCTAAAAATTATAATGCGATAAATATTGGAGGTGCATAATTTAAACGAGCAAGACAGCAACAACTACAGGAGGTGAAAATTTTCCAAAATCAGAGGGAAAATAAGGTGTGATTTAGAGCTTGACTTGATTTTGCAATACTGTTCTGTGGGATTTAGAATTGGAGTCAACGGTTTTGACTTCAGTGTCGGCATCAATGAGTTTGGAGTTGAATTCCTCTATCGTCATCAGTAGCCTCCATATTTTCTCTTTCTTTTTTGAATTATCCATTTTCTTTTTTAATTCCCTTGTCCATGAAGTTATGTGGAGAAATGGCTTAAAAAGTCTTCCTTGTTCTTGTTTCTCGACCCAATAAGATTTACACTTCATTTTTGGGTTTATAAGGCTACTCTCTCTACCTTGTGGAGGCTATTGGCGACAATTATATCCACTTTGGTTGCGCTAGAATTACCTTTAAGTCAGTAGTTGATACCTTCACAGCCTTAAATTTTTAATAAGGTTTCTGTTTTGCCATTGTTATTCACTTCTTGTTCTAACAAGACCTTCGGCTCAAAAACACAACCTTCTCGGCAAAAGTGTGGGATTTGAATTTTAAATGCACCATTCCAATTACTCTAGGATTTTGTTGGATTTACATCAATCCCAACTGAAGGTGGTTTTACTGGACTATCAAATTTGTATTCTAGGTCAACACCTACAATGATATACCAGTAGTATGGTCATGAAATCTTGGTAAGGATTTCTTACATAGGGCAACCAATCTTAAATTCTCAACCAAATCAAATGACAGGGATATTATGATCATAAAACCTTGGTCTCATATTACGGCGTGCGTTCTGCTAGTGACATTGATTTCATTTCATGAAGACTGTAGAGTGTAGAGAATAAATTGTTTGATTTCTTTCAGAGTTCCAGTACATTGGTGTGACATCTTATTATCTGGTTTTCCTTGTCAGCCTGGAAGTGCTATTAAGCACGTTAAAGAAGGAACTGAGAAATCAACCTTTTGGTCTGCACTTGGAGGAAAACAAGCTTACACAAGCAAAGAGGTATCTCGAGAACATGTCAGAGATCCACACTTATTCTCTTTATCCTTTAAAAAAGGTTTGGCCCTTTATTGTTTCCCCTATTTATTTCTCTCCCTGTAAGATATACTTCGTATGCAGAATACTGTGTAATTTCCGAGGGATTTCATGCTTCTAAATTTTGTAGTTACTCCTGAACTGATTCATTTTTTTTTTTTTCTCTTTTTCTTGGCCTCTGATTGGCAGGAAAGTTTCAGGTGTGTTTGATTTCAAATTGGCTTTTAAATATGCTGCTTGTTTTAGAAAATAAGTGATTTGGGTCTTATGAGGTTCATTTGCTCTATATTCCAGATTGAGGAAATCCACAATTTCACACAAGATGATCTGTTGACTGAGGATATGATGATACTTGACACCCGCATTGAAATTTTTGTTTGGATTGGTCAATCAGTTGATCCTAAAGTAAAGCAGACAGCTTTTGAAATTGGCCAGGTACAATTTTGAAGATATAGTGATTACTTGATTAGTATTTGTCAATGGGGACATCTTTCATGAAATTCTTTAACTGCAGAGTTATGTGGATTTAGCTGCTTCACGGGAAGGTCGGTCTCTCCATATCCCATTGTACAGAATCACAGAGGGCAATGAACCATGCTTCTTTACAACATACTTCTCATGGGATTCTGCTAAAGCAAATGTATGACCATTAGGCCACAGATCGGCTATCCCATTTTATGTACCCAAAAATCCAAATTTTGACCATCCACTGTCCGACCCGAACTATTTCTGATTTTATGTATCCGACGATAATAGATCAGATATTCAAATCTCCAAAATCCGTTCCGTATCATCAATATTGACAGTGTTTCATCCAATATCCTTTTTTTTTTTTTTTTTTTTTTTTGCTATTTTTGCTGTTAACATATAAAAAATTTGCGCTCGCAGGCTCAAGGCAATTCATTTCAAAGGAAGGCCATGTTATTATTTGGTGTCAGCCAATTTGTTAAGGTAATTCTGAAAGCAATTAACTGTCTTAATTCCTGAAATTATTATACCTGTTTAAAAAAGAATAAATTTTTTTTAAACTATTGATGTAAGATCATTGTGCATTTTGTATGCTCTTTTACCTGTCAATGTCAATTATCTCTTCCCAAGAAAATGGAGATCCATTTGTTTATGCTGCGTTATTCAGTTTCGACTGGATAATGTGAGATTTCTAACTTATTGGGTCCTCATTTCTTTTGATTATGATATTAGTACGTGTAGATAATTCATCATACGGTGTGTTTATGAGGGGACAACATAATCAAACAGGCTTTGCTTTTTAAGATTTTGCAGAAGTCAAGATCAAATGGTGGTGGAGCAACACCGAGAGCCGATGCTTTGGCCGCCTTGTCGTCAGCTTTCAATCCTTCATCTGGGGAAAAGCCTACTTCTCCAAATGTGAATATATACTCTTACGTCTCCTATTATTTGGATTTGTCCTCTTGCTAGTCATGATATGGGGAAGAAATTAGTTTTTTTTTTTCAAGTACAATTGCGGGACTCTACCTTTTAAAAGGGTCGACTTCAAAATATAGAGGGTGATGAGTTTGAAAGAGGCTGAATGATGGAGGAAGAATGGAATGACTAAAGGAGGAAAGCAGGAGGATGAGAGGGAAAAGTACAAGTTGGAGAAAAATGTGAAAAACTTCTAAGAAGTTCATATATTTTCACGTGCCAAGAAGATCAATCACCCGAATATAACCTTTTTCCGCTGGAAAATGAATTTAGGTAGTACTACCTAAAAATAGATTTTTATAAGGGGTGCGCTTGCAAAAAAAATTGTTCAAATCAACACTTCTGCAGAAGTTAGGTAGTGTCTTCACTTTGTCGACTGCTTTGCTTTTCCCATGGTAGCTAATCATCTGAATCTACTGTCACTCATCTAGTCATCTTTGATCTTTATCAACTATGTGTTTAAGGAATCTCATGTGCCCTTTCTTTGTAGCAGAATTCAAGTGGGTCAAATCAAGGAGGGTATACGCCAAGGGCGTCTGCTTTAGCTGCTTTGTCATCTGCGCTGAATACGACCTTGGTGACTAAGGGGTCATCACCAACTGCTCCAAGGCCTGTGAGCACAGGTCAGGGATCACAGAGAACCGCTGCATTGGATGCCCTTTCATCAGCTCTTACTGCCGAAAAGAAGCCCCAGTCACCTGATGCTTCTCCTGGTAGGTGTCCTTCCCCACCCGCAGATGATATCACTTCTGTTACACTTGTTGTCTCCTTTTCACGGACGGGAGCTGTTTCCACTTTCCATGTACTTCTATATTAACCGTTTGAACTTTGAAGCCTGGAATAACCCCCTGTCCCTCCATTCCATTTTTATTGTCCTACTTTCTGTTTTAAGTTGATTTAAAGAAAAGTGAAAAATATAGGATGTTCACTCTTTTAGGATGAATATGGGATGTTCACTCTCTTTCAGGGGAAATAACTCTTTTCCTTACCAAATTTGAAAAATTAATTTTGGATAATCTTGAGGGTAGGGACGATTAATTTGAGAACTTATAAGATAAGTGTTATATCACACGGAGTACTTCCTTCATTCAAATTCAAACGCACCATTTGCTTTTGCACACATGTCAATGCACATATTGCAATCTGCAACTTTATCATTAATTATACATTATAAAAAAAGTTGCCAGAGTTTGATATTCTTACTGTATAGTCATAAAGACCAATCAAAGAAGATCATGAATAGTGTCAAAAAGTAAATGATGTGTTTCGATATGAATTGACGGATATATAAGATGAAGAGTATCCGTTGATGTGGGGCAGATTAACTAGGTAGTTTTCTTGGTAATTTTGTCGGGTTTTTGCAGTAGATTCAATTGATTTGTATAATCTCATTGCAGCTGCAGAAGAAACTGAAGGCTCTCTTTCAGAAGAATGTATACCTGGGACTAATGGGAAAGATCTGGCATCAAAAGATGATGTGCAACACGAAGAAGTTGCTTCAAGCATTCAAGCCACATTCACTTATGAGCAACTCAAGGCTAAATCCGAAAATCCTGCGACAGGGATTGATTTAGAACGCAGAGAGGTAGGTTGGTCGGTCAAGAATTTCAGTAAATTTCTGTGCTATTTGCTTTATTCGCTTATGCCTATATTTTTGTTTGTAGGCCTACTTATGTGAGGGAGAATTTCAATCAGTTTTTGGCATCACAAAGGAAGATTTTTACAAACTTCCTGGATGGAAACAAGAGCTGCAAAAGAAACAGTTTGATCTGTTTTAGATACGAATTCCCTTATCTTCCTTGTCGATAAGCTCTTTGATGCTTTGTATATATGATCGAGTTATTTGGGGTCGTTAATACTGGTCTTGGTATTTGGTGTTCCTACAGAGTGATTTATACATGTCTTCTTTCGAATCAACTTTCATATGTTTAAGAGCGTCTGTTTGTACACGAGGACGAAATTTGGGTGCTTGTATCTATCTATTGAGTGATTGTGAATTTCAGTATTATCAAATAGTACGTGATTTTAATTTGAAATGCGAATATAATAAAGCTGCCTTTGCAGTTTTTTCTTGTGTTGCAGACTGAAGTACTCCGTATGATGTATGTGTGGATAGCATTGGGTAGAACTTTAGGAGAAAGGGAAGTGAGAACTGATTCTTTTTCGTGTTTATCTTTAATCAAAGTGCACTAGTTAGTGGTGTGGGAATATTAATTACAGTTAGTCTTGCTTGTGACGGTCTCTTCCCCACTTGCCCTTTGTCTAATGTCTCTTCAAAGTGACGGATTTATAAACGAATAGAACAACGTAGAAGAAAATACACTAATGGGCAATAATAAACAGTGATTTATAGTGTCGGTGAAGTTTGGTTTTCAAAAATGTGAATAAATTGGAGACCAACTTGTGAATGCAGTGCTCCGGTGCTCCCTATGTGATGTGTATATAGAGAGGCCCATTTGAGTACTCAGTGTGGGGAAGCCAATTCAGGCATTCCCTATCATTCAATCTCAATTACTCCCAACTCCTTCCTGACTCCTCCCTCTTTTCTCATCTCTTTGCCTTTGCTTATGCTACCCCTCTCAATATACACAAATTCTTGTTTCAGACGGATACTTTTCATCTTATTTTTCAGACGGGAATATGTAACCATTTTATAGTTAAATGTAACCATTATGGTGCAGACAATATTACAGTTTATGATAACTTGTTTTTCGATAGTGGTCACATTTAACTGTAAAATGGTTACAAAATCCTGTCTTATTATTTCAGACCAAAAAGGTAGGGATTAAGCAAAACGCTTTGCTCAATATATGAACTGTGTATTACTAATATCTTCATAAAATTAAGCGTGTCGGTCTCATCCTAAATCATTCGCCTTATTTCATTCTACTCCCTCTATGTTTGAAATCACCCTCACAAAAAATGACAATAGATAATAATTGACTGGGACGCAGGGACTCAGGGAGTACTAACTAAAATCCTCCTAAAATCGTTTGTGTATATTTGTCAAAAATACTCCGCGTAAGAACGTAAATAACAAATTAGATAAAGTAAATAACAAATTGGATAGAGAGAGTCATAACAATATAAAGTATTTACAATATACAACAATGTTACATAAGACCAGCATTTCATGCATATGCATTTGTAATTTTTTTTTATTTTATATTTTCTTTAAATCATCACATCTTAAATTGTTAGAATATAAAACCGATTTTTGGCATTCAACCATCAGTTTCAGATTTTGATTGTGATGATTTTTAACAGGGTATCAGAGTCAGTGTGATTAAAAGGTCACGGGTACAAATCTCATTATCTCACCACCCCCTCCTTGCAATGCATCCGCACTTCAATCCTAATGGGCATACATATGAGGGTGCATATTAGAATATAAATACAATCTTGGAACTCCAACGATTAACTTAAACTACCAGTTTTTTTAGACACGGTTTCTATGACTATAATGCAAAATTACTTTTTATATTAATTCAATTTTATTTAGGTCATATAAACATTATTTCATTTTGATACAAACAAAATAACAGGCATAAGTGCACAAGGCACTATCAATAAGGTTTATAAAAGATTTATAAGAAGACTTGTCCACTATTTTAGACGTTCGTAAACAAACCTCACGATTGTTGGACGTGAGTGTTAAGGTTCATGGATGAGAAGGACTACCATATTGTATATAGGGCTGTAAATAATCTGAACCGACTCATAGAACCCTCGGAATCAGTTTGGTCAAAGCTCAGCTTGAAATTGGTCAAAAATGATTTAGCACCGATTTAGTCGATCTAATAAAGTAAATTTTATGAAGTTTTTGTACATTTAAGAGATTTGTTTGTGATAAAATTTGTTGTTTTAAGGGTAATTTGGCATAAAACAAACCTTATTTGAGAATCGCCTATTGTTAATGCCCTAAGTAGACCTGTCAAACGGGTCGGGTCAAAATACG
>JAOWBH010197801.1:0-17790 GCA_028566215.1 Silene coronaria
ATTGTCATACCTTACAAAGTTTAAATTGGTTAAGCCACAAACGAAATAAGTTCATAAACCGACAAAATAAGTGACTTGAAATTGAGTTTTGAAGTAATTTTTGATAAAATGCATTTTAAGGTAGTATTTTTTGAAAAAAAAAATTATAAGGGAGTAATTTTTTAAAACTAAATTTTAAAAGAGGGTAATTTTTAATTTACTCTTTCATATAATACGTAAATTTAGGAAATACATGGATTTTTGGCAGCCAAGTCTCATTCTAAAAATAGCCAAATCTCCAGCTACCAATCTACCATATACTACTCTCTCCATTCTAACCGTTCAAACTTCAAATCATATGTTTACGAATAAAAAAAATAAACAAATAATTTGGACGAAGGGAGTATACAATTCAATGGTATACTCAATTTTGTAGACATGACAAATGAAAATGACCAAAACCGCAAAAAACGAGTGTCCAACCATAAATACACCTTCTATAAACTGATTTAAATATGACCGGGCTTGATTAATTTGAAAAAAAAAAAGAAATTAATAATGGTGACCCAAACGACATGACAAGTAGAACTTAAACCCGAACAAATCAAATCACCAACTCAATAGAAAATGATCTGACCTAAATAACCCAAAACATATCATAACCCCTTTTCTATCAGTAAACGTGGTTGATTGGGGCCGGAAATGGGAGGAAAGGCGTATTTTCCATTGTCGAGCCATGAAGAGGTTATTTCAATGCATAGCGATTAGATATGCAAATATCCAAAAATTAACCACCAAAAAAAAAAACTTTGCCTAGAGTGTCAACTACGGTTTTTGAGCCAATCCAGGCAAAATTAATACCCATAATGCTAATATGTATATCAAAAGCTAAAACAAATAGTCATCTAAAAATTCACCCAAAACCAATTCAAATGGCGTATAATTAAAAACCGAACAAAAGCATATATTAAGGGCAGACAATCCAGGAAGGCGAATCTAAAAGGCATAAGAAACAACCAAACCTCACCAAAATATGGACAGTGTGACTACATATTCATGTTCAGACTACCATTTGTGCAGGCCAAATATCCAATCCTACCCTTCAGAGCTCGGATGTAACTAGTCCTTGCTCTAGTCTTCCATTAATTTCATCCGCAGCAATAAATCCATTCTCGGATCCCTGATGAGCTTCGTCTGCTTGAGAGAGACGGTCTTCCTCCTCGACACGGGCAATAGGCATTGACCCCAAGTCAGGAACTAGAACTTCCTCTTCATTAGGTCGCGCAATAGGAACAAATTTGGTGATAGGAGGTGAAACTTCCTCATCAAGGGAGGCAATAGGGGGAGTTCCATTTGTCACATTTTCTGGCACTTGAGTTGGAGTGGCCTTGAGACTGGTTTTTGAGAGCCTAGTTTTCTCGGACGGCAATCTAGGGAGGGATTTCCTCTGAGGCTGTTTAGACTGGATTGACTTGGGTCCTTGACCAGGCTTCTGTTGGGAGATTGCCTTCTCATCTAGACTCAGTCTCCCTGATTGATGGGTTCCATCACTGTCTTGTTCCACTGACACTGAGGAAGAGTTCTTTTTTCGACCGAGCCTAGGTGATCTGGGACGGGTGGTCGGTATCTGCACCAAGAAACGTGAATTAGAAAAGAGGAAGCATCTTCACAGGCAAACTAGCAAAGATGCATTGGCACCAAAACATGTGCTTTGGAGAATATTGTGACCTATGTTACATGTGTTTTGAAACATCTTTGCTTAGGTTTGGTGTCATACCTCGGTATGATCCCAGAGCACTTGACATTACATTTCAGACAAAACATTATTTTTTCACAAATTAGCAGTGTCAGACACTTCAACACACATCAGCATCTGCCACATGCAGCCATGTCTGAGTAACCGTGACTCTAATATGACAACTAGACGGAAAAAAAACCCGTCATGGCCATCACACAAGTGGCTCTCATTTAATATGTAAGTTCCGCACTCACGCTTGTCCATGTCAGCTATTTACCAAAAGAAGGGGAAACCAATGAGAATCTAAGGTTACTGTCTTAAGGATGCTGTGGCAGAATTACAAAAGTGTGGCAGCCTATACCATTTTCTAAATTTTAGAAAATTGAAAATAGTAATTTAAACATTACTCCATATTTCTATACATAAAGCTTTACAATAGGGTGCCAAAAAAGCGCACCGCGTTCAGTTTCACTCCACGGTACACATTTACAACTCATTGAATGTAACACAAATATTGTGACAGAATGATCTCATAAGATGTTGACCTTCACAAAGAATTGAGGTATCAGGTAGCATTTTCCGATAAATATATTCCAAGTACAATCAGGTGGTATAATGAAGAAGCGGAAGAACATCAACTGACAAGAGAACTAAGTCCACACCTAAATCAAGTTTCAATAATCAAAACAACTAATTTCATCCTCTCTTTTAAAAGGTGGTAAACTTTGTACATTGTTAGAAAATAGAGGTCAAAGGTCATAACAAACGCACATTGTGGGAGGAGGAAGGAGGGTGTGGTCAATCCTCGATTCCTCTCCATGAAGGACATAACATATTCATCAAAGAAAGTATAATCATCAAAGAAAGTATAAAACCGCAAAATGCGCCTCACAACACACTTTTAACCTTATGGCTACAGACATAGATCAGCGAGTCTACATAAAAACTGGAGTCGGCGTCTACATAAAAACTGGAGTCGGCTCTACTAGCTAAACACCTCAGAAAGCCCAGTTCAACAGGAAGGGAGTATGAGGCACGAAGACTTGGTAGGAATCAACAGTCAAATGATGCGTTCTTAAACAATCAAAAGTGGTAAGGTTCTACCTTTTTTAATTCCATTTTAGGAGGTGATGGTTCCTGATAGAAGTTGGGCATTGGCGTTGCTTTGAAGTTCAAGCTTTTCCGAAGCATCTTAAGCTCGGCTTCCTGACTTTCCTGCACACACATAACATGGTCCATTGTTTGAAAGGCCAGTACACCCCCAAATGCAGTAAAACCATAAGAAATAAGAAAAATGAATACCTTGGATTTTTCTTGCTGGTTAGTTTTCTCTATTTCTTGTGCATGAATTCTTTGCTCCAGTTTTGTGTAGAACTGAGGAAAGAACAAAATATGAACATTCTACATAATCAACAAGACAAGATTGGTAGCCAACAACAAATAAGAAGATGATTAACCTCTTTTCTTTTCTCAGCACGTTCATGACACCTAAAGTTGAAATCATATGCTGGAAGTTTGCCCACCTTATGAGACTTGGCATCAGAACTGCAAAGTACTTAAGGATAATCTGATATAACTTTCTGTTGCTTTTCCCATGCTAAAAGAGAGTGGAAAAAAAAAAAAGCAAGAGTTTTATGGTGATTATGGTCAACAACAAAAAGGATACTCGACGGATTCACTATCCACTTCAGCTTTAACGGAAGGCTCTTTCCGTAGAGGCTTTAGCGTTGACTTCTCTCTGCAACAAAAAAGGATTAAGTTACTATTACCTCATAAGGGTTGGAATTGGAAGACTATTTGCAAAGTTAAAGACATTATGCATACTGGTTACACTCTGGGGCACTAGAATACTAACCCTAAGGGCTTGCTTGGGATGGGAGTAATTATTAAGGGAGTAATAGAGCTAAAATGAACTAAAAAATGGAGGGAACGGATGGGGATGGAGATAGAAATGGGGAAATATAGTGTAATAGTCCCTCCATTAAGGGAGTAATTATTCCCCCCTTCCCCCCTCAAGTAATGTATTACCTCCATCTAGAGGTAATAATTCCTCCCTCACCTACTCGTTGCACCCTCTACAACCACCACAAAGCACCAATCTCCTCCCATTTCTTCTTGTTTTAGCTCTCATTACTCACTTAATTATTACTCTCATCCCAAGCAAGCCCTAAAGGGTACAGTATCCAGGAAGGATACCATTGGATTAGAACAAAACAGTAACAAGTTGGATGGTATAAACTTGTTTGGAACAAGTGGTGTTTGCCTAAACATATCTTCTTGGTTTGGATGGTAATGAGGAATGCCATAAACATCAAGGAGAAACAGTTCAAACATGGCATCTGTGTGGTGCTGAAACCAGTGCTCATCTTTTTCAGCATTGCTCTTACAGTCAGCTACTGGTGGCAGGTATGGTAACCAGGCTTCAGATTAGTGTTCCTCCCAGCAATGCCATCATTTGGCTTCGTAGGAGGAAATGGTCTAGTTTAAAGAACGGGATTTATTTGAGTGCACACATGGCTGTGTACTACAATATTTGGCAACAAATGAACAAAGCACGAATGGAAGATACTCTCCATAGGCCTGAATTTGTATTGAGATCAATATGTAGTCTGTTGCAGATTAGACTACATAACTACAAAGTTGGGCTTACTAGGGAGGGAGGATAGAAATTGGATCAACTCTTTAGCCTTAATGTAATAGTTTGGCTTAGTAGTTAATGAAATCCTTACATTTTATCCCAAAAGAAAAAGTTACTATCACCTTGGTCCCAATTATTTAGTCCCAATGGATTGTTGCGGTCAAGCGATGTTAACATTGACCAATATTTTCTCAAAATTCACACTAACTGTGACCTACTTTAAATTATGAAAATTCTCGTTTCAGCCGACTGAATCCGTCTGAAATGAAGACGGATGAAATATGACCATTTTACGATAAAATGTAAACATTTCCTCGTAAAAAGTTACCATCGGTTTATTGTTAGAATGTGACAATTTTAGTTATAACTTTTTATCATTAAATCGTCACCTTTTATTATAAAATGGTAGATATTATTCTCGTCTTTAAGTTAAGACAGTCTTAAAAGAGACCAACTGTTTAAATTATAATATGAAAGTAGTTTTTCGACAAATCACAATATTTTATTGTATACCTACATAAAGATAAAAAGTCAAATGGCGACAATCAAAATGGGATAGAGCTTGTATAGATAACTACAGAATAACTAATTGAAGCCAATAAAACATTTACACCAGATGAGGATGGTGTGGGACTATATATAGAACAACTTCTGTAGGAGGAAAGAGTGAGAACATACACACAGCCTTCAGACTCCATCAAATTACCAGAGCTAGACGTCTCAGACTTGAGCTGCATTTTGCAGAAAGATAAACCTAACGTCACAAAACTGAAAATGTAGCTTACTACAGATTCAAAAGAATCCATACTTCAAATACAAGAAAAAGGAGAATATCAAAGACATAAATCACGCAATCGAAGTATAACGACAACTACCTCATCTTTGCAAGCATTACTTGTTGCAGGTGTAAATTTTATGCCCTTGCTCAAATCACTATTAGTTGCTTGACTATCATTAACAGATTTATTCGTCAGAACTGCCTGTTTTGTCCGTACTTTTGCAGGCAGAGTACCATTTGAAGTTCTTTTAACTTCTATGGTACTGTTGGTCATCTTAACTGAAGCTCGTGTAGTGTTTTTGATGTTCGCAGGTTTGTCACTTCTGCCTCTACCTTGGCTCTTTTGTGGCTTGGGCTCCCTACTTCCCTTCGTTTCCACTTTCTACAAGCAAGAGTACAGATACTAAGATATAAGACATGCCAGATACAGCCTCCAACCCATTACAGTTACAATACTCAATTTTTTTTTTACAATGACATAATAAAAATTAAAAAGAACGGTCTGGCAGCAGTTGACCATCAAATCAAATGACAAATTTGGCAAATCCTAAGGCAAAGAAAGATAACGCACCTCTAAAGCAGGAGAACCATTGGTCTCTACATGCAGTTCAGTCAGCCCCTCCACATCTTGAGTGCAAGGTTCAACCACCTTATTACCATTTGATTCGCCTATAACTTCTGGGCTAGCATCAGGAGATACATCCACCATACTACACCCACGAATTCCGTTCATCACCTCCTCGACAGCGTCTAGTCCTAAGCCATGGTTTCCTGTAAGGCCGCCATTCTGATCAACAGCACCGACCTCACAACTGTAGCTATTGTTGCCAGCATCCATGAGCCACTGCAAATTGACATATTCTGTTACTTTTGAACAGTTCAGGGGTATAGACGTACAGTGAACTAATGATCAGTGAAGCCAGAAAGGAAGACACCCAAAAAGTCATCCAACAATCTTTACGCTAACTAACTTCAAACTAATTCGATATTCCATTACTCCACCTAATAACTCTTAGAAGACTGGTGTAGTTCAGACTTGAGATGTCGCGTATATCAGCCTTCAGTAGTCAATACAATGTCCAAAATATCCATATGTAATCATCCATTCAGAACAAACCAATGCTCAAGAATGATCAATTATAAGGCTACTAATAACATTCACAGGCAGCTTATCAGGACCGCCTTCCACAAACGACTGGTCTTGATTTTGATAGGTTTTGGAATTTGATACCAATCTCCAATCCCAAATTAACAGCCAGTATGTGTACTAATATCTCCTCACTCCTACCAAAAACATAAGTTCAAACCCACAATATTTCCAGAAAATTCATACAATATTCGATAATGATCAATGATGCAGTTGATATTGATAGTCGCAGACTGCGCTTGTCAGAATGTCTCTTCTCAAAAGACCAATCTAAGTTTCTGTATTCCTTACCAATCTCTAGACCTGAACTTAGCAGGATTCCAGTGTACTAACAATATTTTCCCCCTTTGACAACAAAGCACTACCTCCACTCTTAAAAATTCCAAAAAAAACACAATACATTCCTACAGTCTACAGATACCGCCCTTTGATTTAGTCATCAAACCAACAAAACATATGCCAAAGGACCACAATAGGTAGTACCGACAACCGAGTATAACTCAATTAACAAAAGTCTTGCTCAAATGAAAAGTTCACCTTTCACAAATTCATATTAGCCATAGACTACTGCACAACCAGTACTAAAAAAAAGAAGATTTAATCTCTTATTTCAAACTACATTCTCCCTAGTTACTTAAACGGTTTATTTCCAACTTGAGAGCATTTGTCTTAGGGATTCGGTGCTGCGTAAAACCCCACTAATTTCGTGTAAAACCGTCTTACACAAGAATTTACAGGAGGATGTTTAGGTAAAACTTATGTGGGTTTACACTAATTTAGTATAAAACCGTCTTACACAAGAATTTATCTACCATTTGACCAAAATCATGTAAGAACAAACATAGATCAAACTTACAATCTCTAAATTAATAAAACAGCATACAGGAATATCAATTTGAAGCATCTTTTAAACTACATACAGTACTTTATTCAGCAAAAAATTAGATTAACAGATCTTAAAATCAGCAAATTAAAACTTCATTAGTAAAAAAGATTAAAACTTGATGACAGAAAATGAGTGCATTTGATAACCTGGGAATTAAAGTAGCATTCTTGAGAAAAACAAAGTTGATCTGAATGAGATAAAAATGAGATGGTAAGCAGTTATTTACTGTTTAAGGACAAATAAGGTTGAGATTGAAATGGGTGAAAAAAACAGTGATTTACTCCTACATTTTTGGTGGGTTATGCTTAAAATTAATTATTTTTACTTGGGTAATTTTTGTTTTGTTTATGCTTATGATTCAAAATGGGAAGAAGGGATGGTGTGGAAAAAGAAGAAAAGGGGAAGTTGAAAAGTAGCAGTTTTTTTTTTGGTTGTGTTGAATAATGGTGACTGTAATGAAGTGTGTTGAAACTTGAGAGATTGGGTAACAAAGTAGCACCAAAACGGTCACGAACACGTGATATAATATTCTTTGAAATTTGGGACACGCTATTTAAATTTAATAAAATATACTTATGTAATGTGATACTTTTGTAATGAAGTATATTTTATAGTTATAAATAAAGTATGCTTTTATTTTTGTAATGTATTTAATTTTAAAAGTGAGGTAAAATTTAACCTTATTTATAATTAATTCACATTTTCCACTCAAATTCATCTTCTAATCAATCTCATTTGACATTTTATTCCCCGTCTAATTCATAACATATTTAGGCGTTGTGTTGAACGAGTGTCGGGTGGTCAGGTGTCGGACACGGGATGACTAGTTAGAAGAAGTGTCTGTACACCGTGCTACCTAGAGGAACACGAGGGTGGGTTGTTAGGTTTCAAATTTCATTTGTTTATTTGTTTATGTCACGTAATATTATACCCACCACCATTTTCATGAAACATGCGACAGGTTTAAGAATAAATATAAATAAGGTTAAGGTTGTTTCTAAATTTTAATGACACAAGATGGAAAGGAACGGTTGATTTTAAATGACCGATCATGAATTATGCGTTTTCTTATTAATTTAATTTAATTTCCGTGCTAATGTTTTATAAATTCAGTTTTGGTTAGGGCCGAATAATATTACGGTCATGGTCTGTCTATTATGGACTATGTTACTCCGACTCTTCATATGACTTACGTATCCGTCTGATACTTGACACTTGGACATTAATGACACTCTAACAATTCATTTTAGAGCGAAAACTTGACAAATTCTCATAAAATAGTCGAGTTTGACACTTGGGTAGGCACCTGTGTCCAGCTCTTCAAACTGAGTCTGCATAGGTCACGGTGTCGGTTGAAGTGGCGGAGTAATCTCACTAAATGCATGTAGTATCACCTCACAATGTGGTCAAATGCATTCACGACAACTTTCATAACCTTTATAACTCAGTCGTGTATCGGTGTCAAATCTGATATTTAAACTCCAAAAAAACGAGCCTTCATGAGAAAGTTACTATTTCTTTACCTACTTAAACTAGGTTTATACCCGTGCAACAAATGCACGGGGTAGTATTTATATGACAAATACGGAGTATATAAACCTTTCACATAAATTATATGAATTGATCCAATTTAATTGCCTCATTCCTTCAAGCTCAATTTTAACCCGTGCATAATTGCAAGGGATTGGAAATGTAGTAGCTTGATGGAATGCGTAAATATTGAAGATTAATTAATATGTACAAAATATAATTTGAAATAGTAATCAATATATCAATATAATCTAATATAAGTCATACAAAGAATATAAGTATGTGTTTGGCCTAGATTATTAAAATGCCTTTGGATGAAAAGACATAAATTGGCCAAACAGTGATTTTTGTAAAAGTTGAAACTAGCTTCCTAGAAACTCAAAATCCATTATTTTCCCCTTAAAAGTAGAAGTAACAATTTGATGCTTTTGACTTTTGAAAAATTAAGCTCCAAAAGCAAAAACTCATTTTCAATAAACCTAGGCAAACATGCTCTAAATAATGTATAATAAAATTACAAATATTCAAAATTTTCTCAGTAAACTATAGAAGTTGTACTAGATATACACTTATTGTTGTCACTTTATTATAAACGATTTAATAAGTGATGTTTTATTTAAAAAATTGATTTTTTACTGCTATTAATGATTCAGCGTGATTTGCTTCGTAGATCCCCCACACACCTAGGTACTTTGTAATCGTGTGGGTGGGTAAGTGAAAATAGTCCAAGCATGGCGTTACGAGAGGCACATGGGTGGTACACCGGTACTTACGTTTGTTTAGGTCGCTAGGATTGACCCGACTCTAATGAAATCAGTAGGGAGTTACCTAGTGCTGCTATCCTACAAAGCCTCTTAACTACATTGAATGCTTCAACCATATCAATTTCATTCACATAAATAGACACAAATGAGTTTGCAGTTGCAGCTGCAGTTTTACCAAAAAAAAGATGAGTAATTGGAAGCAAATCGCCTCTTACATAATTTGCATAATTTGTGAAGACATCGTCTTGAATTGCTCCATGTTAACCTCAACTAGACCTGTCTAAATTTGACCGACTAAATAAACCCAACCAGAGTTGTCCCATTTTTTGAGGGTCAACATCCGTAAATCTAGATTTGCGAGATTGTGACTCGAAATGACCCGTTATTAAAGGGCCTTTTGCATATTTTGTGAAGGCATGCATTGTCTTGAACTGCACCATGTCAATTTGTTGCATAGATTGCGCAGAACAAAATAAATAGACTTGTTTACTAATAAAAATATCTACAAATTTATGAATTATTTTGTCTCAAAGTTGCTAGCTTCTCAAAAACTCTGACAATTCACACATGTTATGTTTTGTTTTCTAGTTAATCAACTTAAAAACAACAGTAAAGCCTAAATGAGAATAGACAAACCCTCAAAATGTAGGATGCATTTCAAGCCATACATACAAGCTTCGTTACAAGGCCATTTTAAAATATCATAGGAAATTTCCGTTTGGGTACATATTACTCCGTACTATATTAGTATCATACTAGCAATATCTGTCCCTCAACTATACACAACGTAATGGTTCTAGTACTAACCATATCCAAGGCGTCAATGGTAAGCCGATCCAATGTTACGTCATATATAGTTACATACGAGTATATGATTATTCTAAAGTATTCGAGTTGGGCTCACATTTATACAACCTCACACAAAACTTGCTGGAGATTTTTTATTTGCTAGATCTTACTTTGAGAAAGAGGATGTAAAATGATAAGGTAAAGAATAAGGTTGAGGATGTGCTCACTCCTTGTCAGCAACAGATCAGTGCAACACACTTATCAGAATGGTGACATACGACCAAATATGTTCCAAATGATTCCCACAAACCAATGATTAGAAGCGATAGGTGCGTAGGATTATGAAGATTTCCACCTTGCGCCCGAATTGACCAACTTGATGTAAGCATTCTTAAAATCATCGAAAAATAGATCTTGATCCTTCGCGTATTTTGTAATCCATCTGCACAAAAGCATTGTTGTTAGGCATCAGCACATCGGTCAAAGCTGGAGAATGATGTGGTCGATGTTGACACAAGAAAAGCGATCATTTATGAATGATTGTGGCACCAAACTTTTTGTGTAATCATCAGATTTTATACAGAAATAATTACTCAACTCAACCAGTCACGCTTTATGCAAGCAAATCAGTGTCAGTACTTACAGGCTACAGCACAAAATGGTAGATAAAGTTTCAAACGATTTTGCTATATTAGTATGCTACACATAAAGAGAACCTAATTGATAGATACGGAGTAAAAGCTAGTCATTTAGAGTCGAATAGTCGATAGTAATGCTTTTGCCACATTCATTAGCTATGAGTAAACTGCTCAATTCAAAGGAACACACTTCTGACTCCTAAATGCGGAAAAAAATGGCTTCTAAAAATTACTCCTTGCAGAATTGTTTTGATGAAACCTTTGCATGAAGAAAAAGATTATGACTGACCTTAAACATTCTTCATCCTCAACCAGGGTTCGGTCTGAAGGAAGTCCAACCATACCTGACATTCCACCTGCATTGAGGTGGAGAGTTCAAAAGCCGAGAAACTAAAATATTTCAGAAACTACTAAAATGAAAAGCAACATCCAGCTCAGCTATAACGAAATTATTCCATCAAAACCTTTCATCTACACTTTGTGAAAAATGCAAATCCCTCCCTCGGTTTCAGAATTTTACAATAAACATCAAAACTATGCAATATTAGCACTTTCCTCCCAATCGATTGCCACTTACAAATATTCAGCCATATTATGGTTATCATGTGTTTTAACAGTACAGTTCAGGCCTCAGGGATCTCTCTTTAAATCCACCTAACCTGTGTTACTCCGACTCTCAGACACGGCTATTTTGGGTGAATTTTCCTATTTTGTGGTCTAAATTGAAGTGTCGAAGTGTCATATCGTGTCAAACACCGACACGGCAGTTAAGTGCAGTGTCGGAGTGACATAGATCTAACCGATAATTATAGAGTAAAAAATTTTCTACTCTGGTTTTTTTACCCATTCAGACAGAAAATCTTTTAAGTGTTCTTGGATCAGTATACAACAATCCAACTTCTGAATCCACTTAACCGATAATTGCAGAGTAAAAATTTTTCTACACTGGTATTTTTACCCATTCAGACAGAAGATCCTTCAAGTCTTCTTGGATCAGTATACAACAATCCAACTTCCATTACCCTTGCTTTTTTTTTTTCCTTTTATCAGATCCGGAAAGTTAGAAAGTATGGGATCATACTGAAAAAGGTTTATAAGATGTAGGATGATTGACCTGCTGATACCCAAGGCTTCTCAAGTAGGATTTTGTAGTATGAATTATCAAATTCAATGGGGCTTCCAAAACCTTTACTACCAATTGTATGGGCGCCAGACAATGCTACAAGTTCTTGCGTCCTGTTCATAATGTACGGAAAACACAAGTCACAAGCAGACTCCCGATTTTATTGTCAAATCGTAGTGTAAGATTATATATGATGGAGAAATACTTGCTAAGAAGACTCCTTGAGACTTAGAACCCGCTATGCTGGCTAAAGCATAGAATAATACATAACGCCCAGTTATAACAGCATTAGTACCAGTCTGAGTAGTGTTATGGACTTGCCACCAGATATTTTTCAGAAACTCAAGGCTTTATTAAAATTTTGAAATTTAGACTCGAGTAATTCATGGTTCGAAGGTCAGTAAACAAGTGCACCAATAAACTGGGTAATCCTGTTCATAGAATGCTCAGTTAGGAGATTGGCTCAAATTGACATCAGAGACTCAGATTACAGCGACTTTGTCCCTTAAGTTAACCCCTACAGAGCACAAGTCTATAACTACACAATAAATGAAACAAGTAAATGGTTAGAAGAACATCTTCTTTAACTTTTAACACATGACTTGAATGCCAATAATGGCAAATCATTTAGCTGCATTGCAAAAGGACTTGTCATTGAATCTGAGCCGAGTGGCCTTAATTTTCACTTAGGCTTTTACAAATGGGTTCATTGTTACACGGTACGATTATTAATCATGTTAACTCTCTAACATGTACAGAGAGTCCTCTCTTGACAAAAAAACATCAATTCAATCAAAAAATGAATTCAATCAATCAAAAATAGATCAACTAACTTGGGTGTGCGAAGTAGTGTTCAAGGATGCATCATAGTAGGATGTTAAAAAATATTTGACAAGAACAACGCAGAAGTTTTACTCAAGTAACCTCAAGGACCCGCAACAATACCACTGTGATAACTACATAGAGACTGTTTCTGGGCAAGCATAATAAAAATTGAGTTTGGAATTGCTTGAAACCAATCAAAAGACTACTAGTTCACACTTCCCAATGAAAAGAAGTGCGCCCAGTTTAGTGATTCCTTTTAGGGATACAAAATCAAATTCAATTTTCATAAAACCCAACTCAAGTATATATAATGCAGTAATATGCACTCACGAGAAGCCTTTTCTTTTAAAGCACTGCTTTAGTCCTGGTGCATCTAGTGATTCCTCAGGCAGCTTCCCTTCAGGATCAGGAGTCCTGTAGAAGAAAAGGTATCATCTTAGCACGACAACTACTACAACATTACACGAGTGCCTCAGTAGCTCCCGCAAATTGCGGGGTTTGGGCTTTGGGGTAGCCTTGCCCTTGTGTTAGCAAGATAAAGAGGTTGTTTGACTCAAAATGAAAATTGCGTCAAGAACTGCATCAAAGGAGTAGTACTTCACAATAGAAAGATGTGCAGTCACTTTAATGAGTCATTTTGTTTATTCCATCATAGTCCAGAACCTAAGAGTAATGAGTCTTTGGCTCCACTTAAGAATAAAAAGTGTTAGGCCCATACTTGTGTAAGATTAGACCAAAAAGCCACTTAAATGCAATTTATTAGGTAAAGCATACAGTGTATGCGATAAATCAGGTAAGGCAAATGGCTTACAGTGAATCAAGTCTTCCCAGCCGAATAGGAATCACTGGACCTCCACATATTGAGACTGCTTCTGCTCCAGCTACAGCAATCAGGTCAGCCCATGACACTGTAAAATAAAACAAAATATAGATTGTGAAAGCTATATATGACTAGAAATAACCCAACTGAATAGGAAGTATACATATAGACTATTAAGCTATTATCATACCTGGTTCTCGTACATCCAACTCATTCTTGGCTTTCTCAAGAATCTAAAACAGGCATCCACTGAGGCGTTAGCTGGCGTGATATCAAGTCAAAGTAAATTAGTCAGGATATAGGTGTGGACATGAGAATGATGCATACAGATAGACATGTTCTAATTAACCATAATAGAACTGGAAACAACTTGATGTCGATTTCATGACCCATATGTGGAAATGTGAAAGTGTGGAACTACTCATAATCAATCAATGATATTATGAGCCCAATGTGTGGACAAAAAGGGCGAGAGGAAAAAGTGTAAAAGCATGCCTTCAAAGATTTTTTGAGCCCTTTATTCTCTGGTCTTTCAACTTCATATGTTATAGAGCCGTTCATGCCTCCTGCAGAACAAGCCATAAGATGATCAGAATCATAATAATTACTCGTATTAATGTTATCAGGGGAATGAAACACCAAATTAAAGCAATGATGACTAATTGAATTGTGCTAAGTGGCATCTCTGCAATCATAGAGACGAAAGTCTTTGTATATTGGAGATGGGGTTCATATTTTCATTATATTGAAGGCTTACAAACACTCCAACTTGATTGCATTGGCACATTACAAATGACACAAAATAACTATGAAATATTTGGCATATCATCATTCATCAGTTAACCTCATGCTGTGTATGACCCCACGCGCTTGGGCCAGTGCCAACATTAACATTACCTCAATGCCTTAAAAGAGGCGCTTACCTCAATGCCTTAAAAGAGGCGCCCCGCCTAGGCAGAGTGAGGATGGCACATCATAGAACCGAGTTATACAATAATTGAACAAAAATAAGGTTATCACAAAAACTGTACATCCAGCATGAATTTCAACTTTCAGGAGCTAAGAGGCTATATAGAATGTTGAATACCTGAATTGTCGTTTCTTTCAAAGGTTCCTGCATCATGAAAAACAAGACGAAGAAGACCAGCAGCCTTCCCTTTAGTCAAAACCTTCCTTACTTCATCCCTTATAATTTGGTCCCCATAAGTTTCCAGCCTTCAAGTACAGCATAAAGTTAAAGAACAGCAATATAAAGTCTTTCAGCCAGAAAGATACAACTATGAACCATAATCATTACACTTTTGAAGTCACTGGAGATTAATAGATACTCAGATGAAACGGAAATGCAAAAATGTTTGTTCTTTAATAAACACTTGATCACAGCATAACGAAATTACTCTGACTTAATTGTTGTAAACACATGCTACAATTCTAGATATAAATGTTAAAACATGGCCTGTAAGGAAATCAAATTTCCTTGGAAATTTTTTAAAAAAAAAAACTTTTCTAGCTACTGGAATATTTCCCGCAGATTTTATGAGTAGATGTATAACTTGAAACAATACTTAGAGTTCATATTATAATTACAAATAAGATTGCAGTGTAAGAAGATCCAAATAATAAAACTGAAAGAACTTGGAGATGTTCTACTCACTCTTCCGCTTCAACATAGAAATCTTTGGTGTATTCCTGCATATGAATAAGAAAAGGCACTGTTGCAGAAAACAAAAGAAGTCTTCTCCTTCCACATGATTCAAGGTTGCCACAGCCACCTGTTAACAAAGAAATAACACAAAACTAAGAATGCTAGAATCCACAGTTAAAAGTGTGCCTGCGTCAAGCATAAAATTCTGACTTGGATTCAAAACGTAGTGTATCATTTAGTTTGTCGTCCGGAAGACTCATGATGGCCAAATAATACTTACAAAAAGACGACGTGACTGTGTTGTGCAGCGTGAAAATGGTTTTGGAAAGTACAGACTGTGAGTAATTCCCTTGAATTCAGACACGTCTACACTTACAGAAATGAAAATTTTTAAGATAATACGATTATTTCCATAGATACACTATATATTCCTCCTCAAGGACTAACATAAACCAAATGGGCCACTCTAATTATACTTAAACTCAAGTCGCCTCGCTAACCTTAGACCACATGAAATTTTCGGAGGTGAAAGACTAAATATTCTAGTTAGATTCATTAATTAAACTACAGAACTCATCGCAAAACGAAACTTGTGGATACGGGTATATAAGAAGACTATACTTAAAAGTTAGTAATGGTAGCCATATGCTTAAGAAATTTCATCAAGTATGCATCTTAGTCTATTAAAACACTAGAATCAGCTCCTAGAGAATTTCAACCCTACAATTTAAACCTATGATTGAATCAACTCACAAACACCAACCCAAATTCAAGTTAACCCAAACATTAACCCGTAGCATAAAACGTCTCGAACCATTCTCTCAATAAATTCAATCATCATCACTCTTTTGGTCCCATTATGAGATAATCATTGACCAACCACAGACCCCCTTAAACTCGGTTCTTTTGGACAGCGACTTTCTAAACGGAATTGTACTTAAGTGAAGAATAAAAATAAGCTGAACGGAACTAGAATTAAGTTCAAAAGAACGCGGCCTTGGCCTTAATTTACTTAAACATCATCACAAATTTCCCCAGTCTTTGGCATAAAATTACAACACAGACAAAAATAACTTGCACTTGCGGATTATCTTTACAACCTAAATCAAATACTCTTGTGTAAGGCGGCCTTACACAATAAAATTGTAAAACGGGTTAGTTTTATTACTACTTCATCAATCATGATTTATTGGTGGGTGAATCCATTTTACGCAATATTCGAGTAAAACCGTCTTACAAGAGACTAATTAACAACTTAAAATATTACAAAGTAATAAAGAATTAAACTTAAATAAGTAGAGCAGAAATTACCAGACGATGGTTGAATTGCGCAGGTCGGTTTGATTAATGTGGCTGATTTGGCGCCATAATTGACACATTGCGGTTGAAAATTGGCTGATAGGGAGGTGAAGCAGCAGGTTAGAAATGGTGGATTGTTGAAGGTGGTCGTCATCTTCAACCAACGGTCCTATTTTCTGCAATTTTTAGGGGTATTGTTTGTTTATTGACAAACACAAATTGTGAGCTTTTTTTTTAGATATGTCTAACGGGCCAGGCGAATACGGGTCTCAGATCGGTTTAGGGCCAGAATACGAATTAAAGAAAAGTTTATATTATTTTTTAGTCAAAAAACATACTTTTTAAAATTAATATTATTTTATTTATTATTTTACCAATTAATAGTTATTTTATTATTTAATGATAAAAAATTGACTTGTAATTAATTTTTTTTTAAAAATATATTAAACAATATTTTTTATCCAAATATAATATAAAAATATTAATATTTTAATAATATTCTTAATTATTGTTGACCTATCGGGTCGAAGAGTCGGGTCGAGTTTTGACCATAAAATAAGGGGTCATTTTAGATACGGGTCAAACGGGTTGCGGGTCTTTGACCCTAAAAAGTCGGGGCGGGGCGGGGCGAATTTACGAGCGGGTCATGTTTTGACAGGTCCAGCTTCTTTGGATAAATTTTTTTTATTGGGTTGAGTAAATATTTTCGGAATCCCTAAGTTGTGAATTGTGATAAGGCCGAGCAAAATCGTGTAACCGACCCGGTTTTTGAAACTGGTTCGGTACCCGGTTTCAAAAACCTTAATTTTCTTAAGCCACACTCGCACCTCTTTTAAACCGGGTAACCGATTTGTCTGGAGTTTTCAAACCGGATCCGAAAACCGGTTACCCGAACCGGTTTTCAAACCCGGTTTTGGCTATATGCTTTGATTTTTTGGTTTTTTTAGATGAAATAAAGACTGCACGAGATAAATGAGAGAACCGAGAAAGTGAGAAGTAGGGGATTGGCTCCTTGTTAATGTTAAGAGTGGTGTGACAGTAAGTGTGCGCCTCTAGTACGAAGTATAAGATTAATTAGAAAGTTTTCTCCCTACTATAAAGATGTATGTTCGCCTTGAAACTCAGTTTTAATGTCTTGGGCTTGTTGGTGTATAAAGTGTTGGTCCGTTTATTTCATAGAATCAGGAATTA
>JAOWBH010197912.1:3844-27211 GCA_028566215.1 Silene coronaria
TCAGTTTCAGTGTTGCAAGAAAAAGTATTCCATCAAAATGGGATGATGCTGAAAAATGGCTTGTTAATGGTTCATCTTGTCATGCTTCTCCAGCTCGAAATTCCGTGACTAATAATCATTCTATTAGTAATAATAATCATAATTTTATATTTGGTAGTAATAAAAATGTAATTAAACCAAGATTGAGTTATGATGCAATTTCTGAAAAAGTATCTAGGATGATTATTCAGGAAAAAGAGGAAGAAATTAGTTCAAGTATTGCTTTCAATGGAGTTATGGTTCCTGCTGATTTGCCATTAAAAGGTTTGGTTTTTTTTTCTTGTAAAGTTTTTGGCTTTTTAGTTACTTTTGTTAGTAATAATTCTTTACCTTTTGATTTAGTTCCCATTATGTGTCACTCGCTTTGTGAGAGTATTAATTTATCGTTTTTTCTAACTCGAGTTTGAAAACGAGTGACATGGTATATTTCTGAGTGGCGTTACGATCACGGTAAATTTAGTGATGCTGTTTTCTACTACTGAATTTAGAACTGTAGCTTTATTTTGTGGGTTCTGTTTAAGATGTGACAATGCTCAAGTTGTTTTCAGAAATTTGGAATTTTGTGTTCAGATTGTACATGGGTTTTTAGTTAATGATTTCGTAAGATGATGTAATTTTGCGGGTTTTTGCTGCTCGGTTAACCCGGCTTCTGCAAGTGTCAGACACACACATGGTGTCGTAATGTGGGATATGGTTATTTTCTGCAAAGTTTTCAAATTTTTAGTCTGAAATGAAGTGTGGATTGTCAAATGTCAAATGTCAAATGTCGTGGCTGACAGTGACGAAGTAGTCGACACATGACCAAAGTGAAGTGTCCGAGCAATGTAGTTAATGACAGTAGGTTATTTCTGAAGAAAAGGAAGAAACTTTGTACTCAATTATGAACATAAAGTGATTTTACAGTCAATTTTTGTAAGCACTGTAACTTTTGTTGCTAGAAGTTCAGGAGTCATCTTTTTTCTGTTTGAGATCAGTTTTACAGCTAAGATGTTCATAAATTTGACAATGCAGATAAGTACACAGATGAAATCGAACCATTTACACCGAATTTCAAGTATTCGGAGCCTACAAAAGAAGCATTTTTGTTCAAAAGCCATAAAGTTCACAATGAGCCAATGAAAGATGCTTGCACCGAAATGATCCCATATAATGAGGTGCAACACAGAGACTTCGGCACTGAAATGACACCATTAGGAAGCTCAACAACATCGAGATGTCACACGCCCTTCAAGAGCAACTCACCGGCTCGCCACAACACGCCGTCTAGCCGGTCTGGTCTGCTGGCAATGACAGCCCAACCGAGTACAATTGACATGGATGAACTCCAAGAGTGTCACTTTGCTAAGCTTCAAATTGGATCAAGTCCATTTGATTCGGTCACGACTAATTGGAGTTCTAGGGAAGAGGAGGAAGAGGAGGTTTCCAAGAGTTTACGACATTTTGAACTTGGAAGGAGGAGTGTTTCTGTTTCCGAGTCCAGAGCTTGTGTTTGGGAAGAGGAGGAGAAAACTAAGTCTTGTCTTAGGTGAGCAGTCACTACACTAAAATTTACTTACAGTATTATATTTGTAGAATGCGGAATTTGCTTCTAAGATTCATCAGTGACGAATAATTATGCGAATTTGCTCTGTTTGCTAGGTATCGAAGAGAGGAGGCCAAAATTCAAGCTTGGATAAATCTTCAAACTGCCAAAGCAGAAGCTCAATCAAAAAAACTCGAGGTACTACGGTCTAGCTCTCTTTCCTTCCTTGTAGCTGTTTATTGGCCGTACTTATAGTTCAAAGAGTTTATCAACAATGCTTAGCATCTGGTAATTTTCTGGTTGGTTTTGACAGTCGCTGTTATTATTGGATCGTTTTGAGTTATGTCAAGTTCTCGGTTTGCTCTTAGGTTCTGATCCGATTAATTTTTTCTTTTCTTTTTCAAATGTGGGACACTTAAACACAACCAAGCGTAAAAATTCTTCAGTCCGCGATTCTAAGCCATCGGATCCAGGAAGAATTATCAAACATAAAGTGGTAGGAGTAGTTTATGGCCTAACACTAAAGATCCCCATGTGTAATGCAGCATCTTAAACACTTTAAACTATTTGTTTAAGTAACATTAAGTCTGTTTGTTAGTGAATTGGGTGTTAATTTTTGACTGTCTGAAGTTCGAAGACTGTGTTTCCGGTTTAGTTTATAAGCATGCATTATCCGTCTCGAGCCAAGCGCAAGCATGCAAACAAACAATCCTCAATTAAAATTTCTTCTTCACAATCTTCTAAAACAGAAACAGTTTCTTAATCAGCTTTTTTCTTTAAGAACTCTTTTGAAATCCAATAGTTGCATTAAACTGGTCTTTTTATAAACATGCTTACTTTTTAAGTAAAAGAACAGGTAAAAAGTCATGAAATTTTGTTTACTTTAACATGAAATCTTTCATAAACAGCTGTTGTTTATATTGTAACTTGTGTTTACCCATGTGAAATTCTTGTCCCAATTAGGATTAGGACCATCTTTTTCTTTCTAAATCTTTTACTATTATATGCTAATCTTCTTCGATTAGTCGATTACCGCTTGTTTTTATTAGGAATAAATATAATAGTTGGGCTTCAACCATCACCTTAAGGTTCTGATACCATGATAGATGGACCATCTCAACCAAAACCTTAAGGTGATGGTTGAAGCCCAACTATTATATTTATTCCTAATAGTTTTGACCCATGTTGCTCGCACTCTTTAATATTACCTCGTGTACCCGTCAAACACTGGATACATATGGGTGGGTGAGACACTCGGAAATTTCATTTTAGACTAAAAACATGATTTTTTAATATTTTGGACATGCACCCATGTCGGACACTTCAAACCGAGTCCGAGCAACATAGGTTTTGACCATTTGATGTGAAGTTATCATATAGTCTCTTTTAGTAGTCGGTGTAGTGGCAGGGTGCGGGTTAGCAGGGACCGACTTCAAACCCTGGTTACATCATTTACATTGTAAAGGAAACTGTAATTGCAATTTGATGTTGACGGGTTTTTGAACCTATGTCATGAGTACCACTATAACAATACTCAATGACTTTTTCAGGTCTAAGGACCACTTTTTTATTCGATCCATTTGAAAACGCCTCGTCTTGTAAATCAAGAATTATACTAAAGTTAACGAAAAAATGAACAGGTAAAAATACAGAAGATGAGATCAAATTTAGAAGAAAAATTGATGAAAAGAATGGCAATAGTACAAAGGAAAGCAGAAGAATGGAGAGAAGCAGCACAAATTGAGCATTCGGAACAAATCCGGAAGGCAACTGAACGTGCTCAAAAACTTAAATTAAACAAACGCATCCAAAATTCTCATTTATCTCCTCACATTGTTTCTTGTGGCTGTTTTCCTTGTACTTCTGATCACTAATTTTGCATGCAAAACTTATTTATATATTAACATGACTTTTGCAACCGTAAATTTCCTCTTCTATTGTCAATTCATTTTATCGATCATCATTAGTGTTTCGCTAGATATAGGTCTCAAGTTCGAACCTTCAGAACTTATCTCATCTCAAAGTTGGAAAGTATTGAATAGACGAGAGTATTAAAGAATATACAGTAGCTTCTTATGAAAAACCTATAGAATTATCGCTTCGTACTGCGGCCTCTGAAGACAGGAGCCTGGTAAAATGTTTGCAAAATCTTAAGGAATGGGTTGATGTATTACTCCGTACTTGTTTGCTCTCTTAAGTTTTTCCGAACGGTAAATATTGGCTCCGCCACTATTTCGACTTTCGCCGTGGCATACAATGATACACTCATCAATTCATCATATTCTTTTGACAAAAGTAGACATTTCTGTATGCAAATTCTTATTTCAGACCGGAAGGCTTGAAATAAGACGGCCAGGCCAAATGTAGGCATTTTACGATAAAATGTTACTACCATTTTCTGGGTAAAAAGTGACAACTTTAGTTATAACATTTTGTCATTAAATGGTTAAATTCTATTAAAAAAATGATGACATTTAGTCCGTCTTAATTCAGACCGTCTGAAACACGTCTTACTGCATTTTTGTAAGGTTCTTGAATGATATGAACTCCCTATACAAACACTAGGAAGTAGGAAGTACTACATGAGAATCAAAAGATCATAAAAATCCCATAATGTAAGGAAAATTTGTCAGTCTACAACTACTAGGCATAGGGGACTCAAATTGTTGGTAGAGTAGTACATGAATATTTCAGATGTCACAATTTAACAAGGACAATGAATGATACTTGGATATGATAGCACTCATAATTTAAGGAGTGAAAAAAGTGTGGTAGCCAAAAATCACTCTTCCTGAGTGATACTTTTACCATGTGAGACAGTCTCATTGAATAAAACGAGAACACATTTATTAGTAGGGCTGTTCACTCGATGGTCCGGATCGAAGACCGGACCGGACGAAAGTTTATTTGATCTGGTCCACGCTCCACCCATTTTGGCAAATTCGGTCTTTGGTCGGTCACTCGGTCCTTGACCAAACTGAATGGAATGTGGACTGGACCGCCGATTGAACTTATTGCCAATTTATGATACGTGCCTATAATATGAAATACATAAAGTAATTCTAAAAGTTGTGAAGTTTGGTTAATTATCTTCACTACTATTTTAGAATACTAAATTTATAATATTACCTAAGTTGTTTATTCTATACATTCGCATAAAAAATAAATTTGCTCAATTTGGTCCGCTCCACTCATATATGCGGTCCAGCCCGGACAAGACCAAGATAACTACGATCCGGTCCGTAGTCCTTTTTTTTTATTAGTTTGGTCTTTGACTCTTCGGTTCACCTAGTTTGGTCCGGTGCGGTCCAAGACCGAACCAATGAACACCCGAAGTAAATGAATTAACGTTTTACAAAAATGGACCATCTCACAGTGTAAGACGTCTTACTTTATAATTTAAGGGAAGGGAGTAATTATTGAGTGTCAAAGACAGTCAAAAACGACTCTTTTATCGTTTGTAAACTATGAATAATATTTTTCTAGATAAGTATTGTCTCACGGTGTAAGACCGTCTTGTTCTAGAATTTGTGCCGCTAAGATAATGTTAATGATATTGATTTAGATTTGGTTATTGAGGATAAGGAGGGGTTGAGATGGGAGGTTGAAAACAATGGACGTAATTTGATATTGATTTCATTTCATCCACAAATGACATGCTGTACTTAGTGTACTGAGCTTGGTTTCTTGGATATTCGAAAACCGGAATGGCCATGATCGCTGTTGCTAAACTCGGCTTCACAACTCCACCTTCCACTTACAGTAGTTCCCTTGTTTCCTTTTCCGATAAACATGTTCGCTTCCGGACTTATTCGTCGTCTATAACAAATAATACAGAACAAGGGATTGTTAAGTTTAATGAACATGAAAATCGTCTCATTGATGCTCTTATTGGCGTTCAGGGACGCGGCCGCTCTGCTCCTCCTCAACAACTTCAAGTATCAATCATTACTTTTTTTGTTCATCTGTTTCATCACTTCCGTCTGAAATGAGAATTCTTGTTTATCAGGAAGTGGAGCGTGCAGTGCAAGTTCTAGAAGAGCTTAAAGGCGTTTCTGACCCGGTACTGTATTTCTTTTTGGGACGAAGGGAGTGTGAAATGATATGGAAGCGTTAATATATGTTTATTAATGTCATTCAGGCATATTCGGATTTGATCCAAGGCCGGTGGAGGTTAATGTTCACAACCAGGCCAGGCACTGCTTCCCCAATCCAGGTTCTTTCCTAGACCTGACAAACGGGTCAATTGGTTACGTTTTTATCTTGACAATCGACACAACTTTTGTTTGTTCGTCTCCATAGAGGACATTCGTGGGAGTTGACAACTTCAGTGTGTTCCAAGAGATATTCCTGCAAGCAGATGATCCACGGGTTTCCAACATTGTCAAGTTTTCAGATGCTATTGGTGAGCTAAAAGTCGAGGTACACTTTGTCGTGTAACATTTACTTGTTTACCTAGTGTAACGAATATGTAGCGATTTCAAGTTCTCAACTATTGACTTTTATACGCCTCTCATTTATAGGCTGTGGCATCTATCAAAGATGGGAAGCGAATCCTTTTCCGCTTTGACAGGGCTGCATTTGCATTCAAATTCCTGCCCTTTAAGGTTCCGTATCCAGTGCCATTCAAACTTCTTGGAGATGAAGCAAAAGGCTGGTTGGACACTACATATTTGTCTGATTCCGGAAACATACGCATTTCAAGGGGAAATAAGGTAATACAGGTCCATCCTATTCTTTATTGCCAAGGTTTTGCTATGTTTAGCTGACGGTAAGGGCTTCCGTTACTGTGTTATAGTACAGGGCACTACTTTTGTGCTCCAGAAGGAAATTGATCTTAGGCAAGAGTTACTTTCTGCTATTTCTACTGGGTACGAAGTAACACAGGTTAGTTTGGAAATTGAGTTTCAAAATAATGCTTCACTTAGTATTTGTAGCTCACATTGATATGATACGGTTCAGGCAATGAAGAAACTTATTTCTGCTACTCAAAATGAGGATGAAGAGCCTCAGCTTCTCGAGGGAGAATGGAAGATGATCTGGAGCTCTCAGGTTTGAAAAACCATACAACGGGAGACTGACAGCTGCCATTAATCGACAATGGCCTGGTTTTTCTCAAGTTTTTTTTTTCCGATATATTGCAGATGGAGACCGACAGCTGGTTGGAGAATGCAGCCAACGGTCTCATGGGTTCACAGGTGTGATTTTGGTTTTCTGTTCATACAATGAGGATCACAAATTCACCAGTAATAACCAATACATGCCTTTGTCTCCGGGTTTACTGACAGTGTCTTTATTTCAGATCGTCAAAAGAGATGGGCAGTTGAGGTTTTTGGTTGACATTGTGCTTGGCTTAAGGTTCTCCATGAGCGGCACTTATCAGTATGTCCGGTTTTTCTTTTTCTTTTTTTGAAGTTTCTAGCAGTTCAAGTTCTTTGCAGTTTTTGTTCATTCAACTAGAAATGGGCTAGATTTATTGAAAAAAGCTTTCAGATGCTGTAACACACGATAAGCGGATTTGTGTTAAACTTTGGCTTTAAAGAGCTTGCATGATCAGAATGAGACTGCACACGAAATTCTGCTAGCAGGGTAGATGAACGATTTTGTTGCTTCTTTATGGTCCTTGTTAATTCCATTTAATTTGTTTGTTAAAAAGCAGTTTCACTTGCTTTTAAATCAGACATCTACTGAACAATTGGGACGGTGTTTAATCATAACAGGAAAATAGGGCCGAAGAAATATGAAGTCAAAATGGATGATGCAGCTATCATTGCTGGTTCATTTGGACTTCCGATAGAAATGCTGACCAAATTCGACATGGAGCTTAAGTAAGCTTAGCTATATAAGAAATCATCTATTTTGCTGTCCATCCTCACTCCCGCTTCTCTGACAAGTGACGGCCTTCCTACTATGCTGTTGTTGACAGGTATACAGATGACAAGCTCAGAATCACAACAGGATACAATAACATTGTATTTGTCCACCTGCGCGCTTAGAACCCATGATCAGAAGTTCTTCACTGTGTGTATTTCTATTTTCTTCTGATGATTTTTCAACTCAAAAAGTCGGAGAGGCCGATCAAAGATCTTCAAGTTCTAAGGGAGACTTTTAAGTTCATGTTGAATCATAATTCTATCATTTTCTTACTTTGTTGTATTCATATAATTGATTGGTTTCCCAGTAAATACAATAACATGGTGACAAAATACACCAACTTGGCTGTCACATCAATTTCACGTAACAGTCGTTCTTGTGAGACACGGTCTCACTCTATAAGACGGTTCCATGGTGTAAAAAGAAAACTCATTAACAAGGACAATGAATGATACTTGGATATGATAGCACTCAAAATATGGTTGGGGACTCCTATATAGCACAACAAACTTAGCCATATGGGCAAAATCAACTCAATGCCTGGCCCAACACCTGAACTAAGGACTCGCACATGACCTGTAACACGAATTGACACGACCAAATATGACTCAACCCAAGTGTTTAGTGTCACTTTATTTCTAAAGAACGTGATAAAAATCGACCCGAACCTGAAATATCTCGTCCCAATTTCTTGTATTTATTATGATTCACCCGTTTGCCGATGTTGCTAGACCCAAGTTGAAATTTAATTAATGGTAAGAAAGCAGAAACTTACTCCCTAATGAAGTAATGATCACATTATCACAACAAAGATTCTCCAATTAGTAGGTAAAAAATCACTGTTACAGTAACATCAGCTTTCTGCAGAAATGGTACAATCAATCCAAAAGGGTGAAAGAAATCAGGTGCATAGATTCTAATAAAATAGGCTGTTAATTCAAAGGACATATAACAAGCAACCAAAAAAATAGGTAAATAAGTTCAATTTTAAAGCAGTAAAAATAAAGTTGGACTGACATTAATCCATTTTTATAAACTAAAGGAATTCACCATGCTTATAAGATACTTGCATGAGAGTACTTGTCTCCCCAAAACATCACCCAGCTAAAAGAGTTGTCAAAATAACACGTAAAGACGGTTTACAAATGTTCCCTCGTGGGCTCGTCTATAACGAGATAAGAAGGGTCGAATGTCAAAAACACGTAAAGACGATTCACAAATGTTCTTTGATGAAATTTGCATAGAATCCCGTGTCACACTGTATAACGATCTTAGACAGTAATTTAATATCAGTATTTCTCTGTGCATAATTTGTGTGTGAAGAAAAAATACCAATCCAAATTGGAAGGACTCAAAATGATGCTACGACATGATTAGCTAGGTAAAAGGATACGGATTAAAATTAATCTCTGGTAAAGAATATCGATCAAGCTCATAAACAAGATTACGGAACCTTAAGTTACTCATAAATACACTTGTGGATTCTAATAGTTGCTAAACAAAGCGCAGAAACAAAAAACCTGTTACTGTATAAAGGGTCTTCATTTATTCAGTATTTCAGTGATCTCGAAAGGAAACGCTACACTTCTTAATCGCGAAACTCTTCAATGAACTTCTGACGGAATGCTGTCAGATGGTCGACAATTGCAGGTATTTTATCCTGTTGAGGTAGAATGGTACACCAGAAATGCCAAGTCCCAGGAACCTTCTCCAGTTCAGTATTACTGTATCAGCAACAAAAAATACAAGAGGAAACATAATAATCAACCAAGAACTCTCCTTTTATATTTAAAACCTGTTAATTTATAATTCTGACAAGCTATTTAAGTCGATAATTAGAAAATATGCTCATCATTATTACTCCGTATAAAACACCTGGTTTGCTAGGAATAAACTACATGTTTTAATGTCCAACAGTGTGAGGCTTCTTATGTTATGAGACCGTCCTATACTGCAACTAGAGACAATCAATAGCCAAGATCAACACTTAGACAAACACTAGTAACACACATACGAGTCTGAATCAGTCTAGTCGTCATAACGAGTCTGTTGACATCGGTTTAGTTTGGGTCATTGATCCTGGATTGGGATAATCAGGTCATTTCCAGGTTGTGGAAATGGTGCTGTTGATTTAAATTAGTCATTTAAGAGTGGTTTGGGTCATTCGGATTCTACATTTAAAGGCTGGGTCAATTCGAGTCTGGTTTGCTACAGGTTGTTCCTTTCAAAATTCAGGTACAGATTTCGCCAGTTTTCCAGGGTTATTTCTAAGTGGACATGAAAGACTATTTATGAATGAAGCTACAAAGATCATTGACTCACCTGTTGAAATCCAGAAACAGAGACCACAACAATTCCCGTCTGTTCCAGTAAGCGGGGAGCATAAAAGGCATCGGGAGCAGTAGGCAGTCTAGGCACAGCTTCAGCAGCTTTATCGCCTTCTTTGGGACATCAGTACGAGGAAACAGGAACATGGTTCCCTCAGTTTTGTTGCATGTCACACCTTCTAAACTGTTGAATGCATCTTCTATTGTCTGCCAATACAACAAATTGAAATATGAGAGCCCATATCAAGTTGCAGTTTGTATTTAGGGATCTACCCTCTTGTTGCAGAAAATTGTGCAATGAAAGTAGCTGCCAAGATAATATGGTCCCTAACCACCATGGAGGGCAATTGAAGCAGAATACAAAGGTCACAAAATTCCATCCTTCTCTGACTGTAACAGTAATTGCATCATCATGTGGACCTACATCAAATCAACAAAGAAGAATTCCATCATGGTCTGATTCAAAATCTTCCGACTATGACTGTATGCGCCAGTAGCTCTACTAGGAGTTTGATCCAGAATTTGCCAAGCTCTTTCTATTGAATCAGTACTGCGGCATGCAGAAACACGCATAAGTAGTGCCATATGAAACAATCAACTCTATTTCTCACTGTAACGGCTTCATTTCTAAGTCCACAATGTGTTTGACACTCAAACATTGGTGCAGACCCTGCTATACCTCATTTTATATGCCGAAAGAATTAAGTACTTTGCGAAATGTTCTTAAAAAGGCTTTAAACCAAAACTCGACATTACCTGGTTCTTATAGTCAAGCGCATTTCAACCCTATAAAATTAAGTACAAGGGTGAACCATTACCCGTAATTTAAAATATAGATAGAAAACATGTGTTCCTTGTTTCTGTAACTGCAGGCGCGCAGCTAATTATGAAATTGAATCTGTTTTAGCAACCATCAGTTATATACCAGGAAGTTAATATTTTGTCTAGCATGACTAGCTAACTACAGACTACAAAAACAAGATAAAGAGAGACAACGAGCTTGCAAACCATGTAACACATAAAAGACCTGAAAAGCGGCAGGACCTGACACAAAATTATTACTACTAAGATAGCAATTTACCGTTTACATTTGGTGGTAATGTGGTATTGACTCTTCCAATAACGGAGACTAACCTCTCGGAAAAAAGAAATTGGATGCTGACCGAAAGATTGAGAAATTTGGAGGGAAAGGGAGGGGAGACCATTTTCCTTGTTTGGATAACAAATTGTGTAGATCCAATTTCCCTCCTAGAAGCCAAATTAAAATCCTTGAAAGACTTAGAATGAAAATGACACAGTTTCATTCTCTTTCCCCTCTTTTCTTCGACGACTTTAGCAAATTAAAATCCGTTCAGCATAAGAAAAACTGCAGAATCCAAATAAACCTGAGAAGACTACAAATAGTCAGGCTCTTCACATACCTCAGCCTGAGTAACAATCTCACCACGAACAGCATACTCACATTTCAATACCTGGAGGTAAAATCATCACAGAAGTAAGAAACTTGTCCAATATCTCGAGCTTGAGACACGGTAAATAACTAATAGGAGTGGAGCTAAAGCTGCTCCTAGGAAAAATAGCACTTGGGATCATTGACGGATCCACACCCGAGCTTGAGACACAGTAAATAATGCTAGATAAACATACTGTATACTCATTACAATTTACTCTTAGAAACTTTCCACAGGACAACGGAGATACACAGCCGCCTCTGCTCAGGACTGCACAGAACTCACTATGCTATTGCTAACTATGGACTAAAATTGCTCAAAAATTACAGATGATTTGTTTACTTTCGCGACGAAACAAACTCCAAAGTTTTCATCTTTTATACAGCAGACTAAAATCAAATCCCCAATAGATTACTTTCCATAGCCTAAAACTGATGCAAGCATCAAGCTAAGAAATCTCCTTTCTTCATTAAATACATACATAAACAAAAAGGGGAACGATAATCAACCACAGCAATATCAATAGCGGTAAAAAAGACATGATCATACACACAACTACACAAGAAAACCCACATATACTAAAGAAAATACTTTCTCCGTCTCAATCGTTTATTTACCTTTCATTAAGATATCACTCACACATTAATGGGGCGAAGTCATAATAAATATGACAACTGCAAGATCCCAACAACAATACCCCCCAATGCCTCAATGGCTCCTGCAAATTGCCGGGTAAAGGGGTCGGAAATCAAAAACCAAAACACAACACAACCCAATAACCCATCAATAAAAACAAACCGAAACCCGATTCCACATCAACTCATGAACAAAAACAACACAAAAATTCAATTCCAAAAACAACCAACAATCAAAACTTAGCTAAAATTGATAAAGATTACTCCTTTGGACCATACATATTACTTTAATGCAGTACATATTTCATGTTATTCATAATTACTGTAAAACCCATTGAGTTGACATTCAATCTCAATTAGAAGGGTGAACACGACGAGACGAAATAGCTTTGGTAGCAGATCTCATGGAGTTAGCAGCAGACTGAAGTGCTGCTTGAATATACTTGTTAGAAGCAGCAGTTGCAGCTTTCTCCATTGATTTTCCCATCTTTCTGGAAGCCTCAGCAGTAGTTAACAGGTTATTATATTCAGCCATGGCTTGTTTTTCAAAGCTTAAGCATTCAGCCACAGCTTGTTTTACCATGAGATCATCTTCCAGACTATGAAACTCATCCATAGCGTTATCCAAGGCGGAGTTGAGCTCGTCTTCTGCTTCAAACATGGCTGTTTCAGCAGCTTCTGCTTCTGCCTGGCACTCTAATTCCATGGCTGCCCATGATTTGTAAGCTTCAACCTCAAACAGCTTCATCAGGTCTTGTATGTTTGACGGGTCGAAATTCTTGTCCATTAAAGCTTGGCCTGACAGGAAGCTGAATTCCTCCATCAATTCTTCCATCTTCTGAAAGTGAATTTGTGATAATAGTGAGATGTTACTGTTATCACATTATCATCAATTCCCTTTAAACTTTATCACTTTTGTCTTACTACCCACTTGATTGAGGGCTCACATTACACTTTCGGCTAGACGAAAAAAGTTACGGATTACTAAATATCGTTGACAAATCACTTCAAATCGTCTTCATGTAGTGGATGCATCCCATAGTGCTGCAAACCACCTCATCATATTAAATGCGACAACATTACAAATTTACAATAACAATACAATATTCTAGTGTCTTAATGACTCCCGCAAATTACATGATAAGGGGGTCGGAAATCAAAAACAGAAAAACAAGACAGCCCACTAAACCAAAAATTCAATTCCCAAAACCACAAACAATCAATATAATGCATCCAGTAGTGCTCCAATCCAGCTCATCATATTAAATACGACAACATTACAACAACTATACCCCAGTGCCTTGGCTCCGTAGATTACACGATATAAGAGGGTCGGAAATCAAAAACCGAAAACCAACTCAACCCGATAGCCCATCAATAAAAACAAACCGAAACCCGATTCCACATCAACAAAAACAACAAAAAATCAACTCCCAAACACCACAAACAATCAAAATGATGAATCTCATAGTGCAGCAAACAACCTCATCAGCTATGTGTTCTTCACTCTACTATCCCAATCCACCTTCTCTTTCAGTTCTTCATTTGCTTCCAAATTCCTTTCTTCCCAAATCTTTATTTCTTAACCAGTCCCGACGACGGAGTTGCATTAACATCAAATCACATTCAAATGCAATCACTATCACTGCTTCTTTGCTGGAGAATCCTATTCTGTGGGCAGCTAGGATTTCTGTTTTCTATGCGCTCATCAAGTCGGGTTTTGTTGGATCCAAATCCAATCCTCTTATCTCTGGTCCTCTTTTTTCCCTTTCCCTTGCTCCATTTTGGTCATTCTATAGTTCTAGCTGCTCCTTCTGTCCCAATCATTTGTTTACCTTTGATTAACATACCCCTCCCTCGCTCATACTAAACAAATGATTGGGACGGAAGGAGTATCTATCTATCTATGAGGGTTATTTTAATCAAAGGTAAACAAATGATTGGGACGGAGGGGTAGATAGATAGATACTTATTCCGTACCAATCATTTGTTACCTTTGATTAAAATACCCGTCACTACGGTAAATAAATGATAGAGACGGAAGGAGTATCTATAGACTGTGTAAGGGGTTTCACTGATTCATTCAAGTTTCTAATTTTAACTGTTCAGATTTAGGAGCACCTGGAACTGGGAATGATTTCGATTCTGATTCTGACTTGGGCTTCTCCAAGTGGTTGGACAAGTTCCGAAAGAACCCGGGTATGTTGCTGTCTTGTCGTTGTTTACGACTCCTGCTCATCTTTTATCAATGCTGGTTTACCAAGATCGGAAAATATTTGTTTCCTTACTAAACACTAGTAAACTGTGAGAACATACGATTTCATTCTCGCCTTATATGTAAAGATATTACGGAGTAACATGATTCACCAGACTGATACGCAACTGAAGTGCACGAGTAAAACTGTAAAAGTACGCAGAGTAAACTTAATTTTGATTTCGACAGACAAGGAAGCGTCTGACAAAAGGAAACTAGTGAGCAAATGGCACCCAACGACAAAGGGGACGCTTAGGAGGAACTATAGGATACCTTCAAAACCGGAAGGACGTAATCTCCTTAAAGCTATTGCTGCCTTGCTGTCCGAGGATGATCATTTTGTAGATGCCTCTTCACACAAGGTAATAAATTACAGTACTAGACATTTTGCAGTCTTCATTGTCTGTACAAACTAAAACAGTCTGATGACGACTGTTCTGAATTTCAGGGATGCCAGATTAGAAGGGAGAGTGCGCATGGAGAAAGTGTCTGCTGCAACAATGTTAGAGCCCTCTTTGATGAGCTTCCAACCCCACATCTCATTGTGGAGATCACGCCGTTTCCTGCTGGGCCACTTACAGAGAAGGATTATGCGAAAGCTGAGAAATTAGAAAGGGTTCTCCGATCTAGTCCTTCTGTTTGATTTTTTTTTTTTTCTGCTGCAGCAAGGACAAGAAACTTTGTACCACTTTGTACATAGCATCACTGACAGATTACTCGTGTTTGGCTAGTTTAAAAACTAGTATGTTGCCGAGTTCCTCACTTTTGGGTTTAAACAGAAATGCAGGAAGTTCTAGTCGTTTTTGCTAAATATCGTCATATTCCCAAAAGAGCCGCAGCAAATTTGTGAAAAATAAATGCTCAACTCCACTGATGATGAACGACACTAACAGTATACCCTGAATAATGTAACCGTAGGCCTCTTGCAACTTTTGCGCAAAAGAAATTTACATGTCTGCGCATGACTCGCGTGAAATTTCAAACATGTCTTGTTAATGTGTTCCAAATCTAGAAGCACTAAGTATAGAATAAGAAAGTCTCGGTTCTTTTATTGGCAAAACGATCATTGCATAAATTGTGAAGAGAAAAATACCAGTCTAAATTGAAAGGACTCGAAATGTTGCTACGACATGATTAGCAAGGTAAAAAGATGCGGATTAAAATTAATCTCCGGTAAAGAATATCCATCAAGCTCATTAATCAGGATCACAGAACTTTAGGTACTCATAAATACACTTTAAGGAATTAAGGGATTCTTATAGTTGCTAAACAAAGTGTAGAAACAAAAACTTTGTCGTCTGCAGAAGTGCAGATGCTATAACTTCATTTATTCTGTGCTCTTGAAATGAAAGCTGCACTTCTTAATCACGGAACTCGTCCATGAATTTCTGATGGAATGCTGTCAGACGGTCGACAATTGCAGGAATTTTATCCTCTTGAGGTAGAATGGTACACCGGAAATGCCAAGTCCCAGGAACCTTTTGAAGAAAACACGGTTCAGTGTCAGCAACAACAAATAATACAAGAGAACACATAATAATCAACCAACAATCCTCCTATAGGACGGTCTCAGACGAGTCAAAAGAGGATAAATCCAAAAATACTTGGATTTATTTAGTACTACAGCAAAAATATTTAGAGCAAGTAAAGAATTTGTCAATTTAAATATGCCTTAGATATGCTTGTCATTATTATTATAAAACACCGGGCTGCTAAGGAAAAATTACATGTCTTGATGTATGATAATATGAGGTTTCTAATTAGGCCTTGTTAATAGGCCACCCTCTTGTTATCAGACGGTCCTATACAACAATTAGTGATAATCAATCAATTAGTCCCCCGAGAGTCTCATATTGATATATAATAAGAGACGGCTCATGTAACAATCTTTATCCATCACGGAGTAGGGCACAATAGACTATTAAAAGGTCATGGACTCACCTGTCCAAATCCAGAACCAGGAACCACAACAATTCCTGTCTGTTCCAGTAAGCGGCGAGCATAGAAGGCATCGGGAGCAGTAGGAACAGCCTTAGCAGCTTCTATTGCCTTCTTTGGGAGATCAATACGAGGAAACAGGTACATGGCTCCCTCAGTTTTGTTGCATGTCACACCTTCTAAACTGTTGAATGCATCTTCTAGTGTCTGCCAATACAACAAATTGAGGTATGAGAACACAAATCAAGTTGCGTTTGTATTTAGGGATTTGCCCTCTTGTTTCAGAGACAGCAGGAGTAGGACAAGTAAAACGCCCGTCCAATAATAAGTCAAAAGGCAAATGTGTGGTTGGTTGTCTAGATTACCTTAGCACGTCTAGCCAAAGATGAAAGAATTCCTTCTTTCTCAGCACAATAAGATTCATATGACTCATCTCCAACCTAGACAAAGGAAAATGTTTGGTTTAGTTCTTAAAAACTTAAAACATGATTCAAACGATAATGAAAGACAGTTAAGCACAATAAGCCGCTTTTCAAGTGTCCATTGTCCAAGAGGATGAACTAAATAAAAAAAAAAAAAAAAAAAAAAAAATTTACTCTCGAGTCCATGGGATCTTGCAAATAAGGCTGCATAAAATCCAATGGTAGAGTAGGAAGTACCTTAGGTGGGCTCATGACGAGACTGGCAAGTATTTGACCGGTAATATTAGAGCACAGGTTGACAGAAGC
Source organism: Silene coronaria (assembly GCA_028566215.1). Taxonomy (NCBI): domain Eukaryota; kingdom Viridiplantae; phylum Streptophyta; class Magnoliopsida; order Caryophyllales; family Caryophyllaceae; genus Silene; species Silene coronaria. Next base: position 20,613 of record JAOWBH010197912.1, read on the forward strand.
AACTTTGTATAGTTGTTCCCTTATCTCAGGACTAAATCCAGTGACTTCCATATAACCTCCTCTTTTGCCACATTCTCCGTAATATCCTAGAGTCATAACAGAAAATTAATGTTATAACTGCAAAAATTTTGTAGGTCATATCCAATACAAACACACAGCATAAACAGCAAGCTACCTTTCGACACAGATTGAAAAGAAACCAAGGCGATATCGTTCTCTCCATACCCACTAGAACGTGCAATCTTCTTAAACGAGTGAAATTGCTTGTCGGGAACATAAACATTCTCTTGGTATACCTTTTTTTTGCAAAAAGAAAAAAAAGGCAAAATCCCATTAGTGAATGAATGAAGGACATATTATTGTTAAAAGTATCGGATATTGAGTTCATATAGCTAGATAAGCAATTACCTCATCTGCCAGAAGAACAAGGCCCTCTTTCTTGCAAAATTCAACAATTTCCTTTTGGTTATCTTCAGCTAGAACCTGAAAGTTAAATTTTCAGAAAGGTCACAAGGCTCGCTTATAAACAGCCCCCTCCGACACACAGGTATTAAAGCAAATGCTCGTATCCAATACCTGCCCAGTTGGGTTGCCAGGATTAATCACAACCAAGGCTCGAACAGTTATACCCTTAGACCTGGCATCATCCAATTGCTTCTTAAGATCTGAAATCTCCAAACCCCATCCCGTTGCTTCGTCCAGATAGTATGGTACCTGTTAAGTCCATGGAAGATATCCCCGGAGCATATGTCATAAGTTATAACAGTTCAAATTAAGATATCTTATTCTTTTTCAAATTAACAACGTGAACACATAGTAGAACCAGGAAGAGAACAATTCAAAATTATTAGGACTGCATTTGTGATCTGTCAATTGCAAACATACCAAAGTTCCACCATGGAGAGCGATTGAAGCAGAATACAAGGGATACTGAGGAATAGGACACAAAATTCCGTCTTGCTCGGACCTTAACAGTAATTGCATCATCATGTGGACCTACATCAGAAAATAGATAAATGTCTTCCTCATTTTTTAGCTTAGTAATCACGTATATAAAGTGGAAAGTTTTGTACCCCAGGGCTTGCTCCATCTGTCAAGAAAATGTCGCTTGCATTTGCAGGGAAACCATCACGTGCTTCGATTCCAGCAGCAATTGCTTCACGCAGACCCTTAATACCCTGTAATAATGATCAAGCCATGTAAAAAAAAATAATAAGTTGATATCCTTGCTTCAACTCTTAGTTAAGCTATGCATGGATCATGAATATAATGACAAATTATTGAGAAAGCAACTCCAAAATAAAAACTGGAAGAATAATGGACAAAATGTAAGTTCGTGTTCACCTGTATGATTCGATAAACAACAAAAAAAGCGTCTAAATTTTTGTCATGTAGAGGCTAGAGCTGACTGAGCAATAGTTATCTGCTCATTATTTACCTGACTATGACTGTATGCGCCAGTAGCTCTACCAGGAATTTGATCCAAAATTTGCCAGGCTCTTTCTATTGAATCAGTACTGCAGCAAATGAAAACAAGCATAAGTAGTGCCACAATAAAACAATCATCTCTACTTCTCATCATAACGGTTTTAATTCTAAGTCAACAGCACATTTGACACTCCAACATTGCTGCAGACACTGCTATACCTCATTTTATATGCCAAAAGGCTTTAACCAATACTCGACATTACCCTATTGGATTCTTATAGTCAAGCCTACAAAATTAAGCATATTGTTGAACTTTTACTAGAAATTTACAACATTGATTAAAAAAAACATGTGACCGATGTTTATTTTAGTGCAGTTAATCATGAAATTGAACCAGTATTAGCAACTGTCAGTTGTAAAACTGGAAGCAAACAGTAAAAATTTTGGGGAGCATGACAGGTTAACTTGGAATAACAAGAGAGAGAGAAAAATGAAGTTGCAAATCACGGAAGTCGGAACACACAGAATACCTGAAAAGCCCCTGAGTTTCACTCTTGTCCAGAATAGTTGGATGATCACAAAGCGCCAGGACCTGAGACGTAAAATTATTTCTATTAAGAGAAGCAATTTACAATTTTAAAGTAGGTAATCTTGACCCTTCCAATAACGGAAACTAACCTCTCGGAAAAAGGTAACTGGATGCTGACCAAGAGATTGAGGATTTCCTATATTGCAGTAAAGTATCTGCGAAAGTGAAGAAGCTTAAAACAGAAGCACGACTAAAGACACAGTATGATGACACTATGACACTTCTCTTATTCGTAAAAATGACCCAGAAGTCTGTTTGATATGTGTAGCCTAAAAAACAGATTTGCAATGAAGGATCAAAGGTGAACTATGAATTGCCTAAGATAATAACATTGCGCAAGCAAGTAAAATATAAGACATGAACAAGTATATAATCATTAGCATTACTATAGGAGTAGAAAAAGACGGTAAGGACTCTGGTTGCTTCTTTTAAAGAAATATACCTCGTCAAAGGGGAGAGAATCCGGTTGCTTCTTCAACTGTTCTTGCAATTTCTGTAATAAGAACAATTTTGACAGCACTTTTAAAGTTTAAACAAATATAGGTATAACAACCGGCAAATCAAATACTACCACCATAAATCTTCGACATTTCAATAATCCAAATTAAAGTATAGTGCTGTCTTAAAATTAATGAAAATTTATCAGAATTGGAGTCTAAGATTGCTAAGTTGAGCATGCAATGCACCTATGCACATCGAAGTAACAAAGAGTGTTCGGTTAAGATTTTCAGCTTCACCAACAGCAGGCATATGAAAATGGTAAGTTAATTGCTCTACAATAGATTCCACATAATTCAGGAATGGAACATCTAACACCTTGTTTGACTAGAGAAATTTGGAGGGAAAGGGAGGGAGGGACTATTTTCCTTGTTTGGATAACAACTTGTGTTAGCGGGAAATGGAAATCGACTGATTTAACAAATGAAAATCCTTGCTCCTTCCCTTCACTGATCTAACAAATGAAAATCCTTTCAACAAAAGAAGACTAGAGTATATCCAAATAAACCGGAGTCCTAGCATAAAGATTATTTCATTCAACTGATTTAGCAATACCACAAATAGTCAGGCTCTTCACATACCTCGGCTTGAGTGACTATCTCACCACGAACAGCATATTCACATTTCACCACCTGTAAGGTAAAATCATCACAGAAGTAAGAAACTTGTTTTGGTGACTAAAATCTCGAGCTTGAGACACAGTAAATAATTCTAGATAAATTAACAGCAGTAGAGATAAAGGTAGTCTTAGGAAGAACAGCTCCTGGCATCGTTGACAGATCCACACTCGAGCTTGAGATACAGTAAATAATGCTAGATAAACATATTGCATACTCAAAACTTAAAATTCAGTGTACTTTGAACTGGACACCGGAGATACACGGCCGACTCTGCTAAAGACTGCAGATAGCTCACTATGCTAAATATGGACTACAATTGATCAAATTTTGCAGATGATTTGTATACTTTTGCGGCGAAACAAGCTCCAAAGTTTTCATCTTTAATATACCAAACTCCATCAAATCCCTAATAGATTACATTCCACAGCTTAAAAACTGATTACAACTTGCAAGCATCAAGCCAAGGGAACTCTTTTCTTCACTAAATATCAACATATACATAAAATGAAGAAAACTTTAACCAACAACAACAAAAGAATAGCAACAAAACGACATGATCATATTAGACATAACTACAATCATTTCAAATAACAATACCAAAATCAAAAACCAAAAAAACAACATAACCAGAGTTCGTTGATTAGCAAGTTCAAAAAGTTCTCAAAATCACGGCCCAAAAAATCTACCTAATGAACTTCGTCCTAACCATTTGTTTACTTTGATTAAAATACCCCACACAAAGAATATAGATAAACAAATGATTCGAACGGAGTGAGTGTAACAATATGACTTTGAGCTAACACTGCATTAATATAGAATTCATCAGATAAAAGGGACTACAAATCGATATCTTGAACCGGGTCTCTCAAATTCATTAGACGCCCTAAACATAACCAATAACCCCTCAATCAAAACAAACAAAAACCCTGATTTAACACCAACCCATCAACAAAAACACCAAAAAATCAATTCCCAAAAACACAAAACAATCAAAACACAATCAAAATTGATAAAAATTAGACCTTTGGATTGATATTTTGAAGAGTAAGATGATGTGAAGACCCATTTGAATTCTCCATTAAAGTAGAAAAGAAAAGGGATTGTTTACAACCAAGAAAGTGATGATTTTTATGAAGAATATTAGTACTAGAAACGTTTACGAGACGTTTATTTTTAGTGAGAAGATGTTTTGAAGCTTGTGACACGAATCTCCGCATTGTTTTTTAACTGATTATATATATATATATATGGTGTAGTGTGTGTCAAGGAAGGTGTGATGTATGATGAATTGATGATGATGGTGGTTAATTTACGACCCACTGTTTTGCTTTGGTAATTTCAGTACAGTAAAGATGGCAACTTTTTCTCCAAGAAATCTTAGAAAAATCAATGGAATATATGTCAAATTTATTGTACTTACAAAAATGACGTTGGTGATACACAAATTCTCACTTGTGACGGACACTATCCGTCACAAGCTTTGTGACGGATAGTTGTCCTCTCACAATAAGGCAAGTGGGAGGATAAATGGGTGCTTCATTTTCTCCCACTTGTCCCCCCACTTGCCTTATTGTGAGATGGCAACTATTCGTCACAAGCTTGTGACGGATAGTTGCCGTCACAAGCAAGACGTTTTGGTTGTGATATTCTGATGTGATGTTAATTGTTAATAGCCCATTGACAAGTTTGGAAATTGCCCAATCTATTTTGTACCCATCTAATTTTTTGTTTCTTTTTTCTTAACGAGAGACGAATACAATAATCAAATATATGCGATATACTTCCTCGTTAACTGAATTGTATATTTTTACTTTCCGTACATCATTCATAAATGGGGAGAAATCTTCAATACAATTTCAGATATGAGCAAAAGTGAGCTTATACAACTCATTAGAACGGAGGAAATATGTGATGGTCTTTAAATTATGTGTATCAGGTCCGTTACTTTATGTATTTGAGTGGCGAGTTTTGATCCTTGGTAGATAACTAAATAAGGTTAACTAAAGTTGATGTGAGAGTCGACGCGAGTCATTGTCGATGAGATGATGAACAATGTCAAATAAGCTTGAGAGTTAGGAATCCCCATTAGGGTCATTTAAAAGTCGAAGCCTAAGTTACGATTATTACTAAAATTGTAGATTTCGTACCCTGTTTAGATTTTTTTTTCCCGTTTTTGTAACGCACACAATAATCAAATATATGTGATAATCTTTAAATTATGTGTATCGGGATTGGGTCGTCACTTTTTGTAGATGATTAAATAAGGTTAAGTAAAGTTGATTGGAAAGTCGACGCGAGTCATTGTCGATGAGATGATGAACAAGTCAAATGAGCTTGAGAGTTACGAATCCCCATTAGGGTCATTTAAAAGTCGAAGCCTAAGTTATACACCTCAAGGGCTGAATCTGTGGGCAATAATAGTCGAGCTTTGACACATGAAGAAACGCAGTACTACTGTAAAATCGCGGGTTATAGTCCATAGGAGGTGACGAGGGGTAGCTCGGCTCCCAAGGTTTCGGATTTCCGTCCTATATCTACTTAATTGATAATGCAATCAGGAAAACTAGTTTTTTCCTCTGTGTCAACTAGGCTCTGTTCTTTCTAGCTTAATTTCTAACTCATTTCATTTCAAATTAGCCCATCATTTCACAAATTAACTTTTACTTCAACTTCATTCAGTTCAGTTCGAGTTCAGCTTAGCGCTATTTAGTTGAGTTCGGCCGAAAAGAACACGGCCTTCTCGATCGGAAATAATTAAAGTTGACATATTGCTCCAATACAAACAATCTATGAATTTGGGCCTAGTAATCTACATATGTGCTTCTCACCTCTCATCGTTAGTAGGCCTCATCAAATTTCTTTCAATTTACAAGTTACAAGGGTCTCAACTCTCACGCAGTCACGCTTAATCGGGTCGGGCTATATCAACAAATCGTTACTGTTCTTTCAATCAGTTTTCGGCCTGCTCGACTTCATCGTTACATCTTAGCAAACCATACTATAAGAAAGAAAGAAATACAATACAAAACGCGCTAAAAATATTGGGAACTCATGTTAAATTACGATTATTACTGAAATTGTAGATTTTCACCTTATCAACACCAAAATTAGACGAAATGCATATAAAATTATTTGTCATGTATGTCTAAAAAACCCAGTAATTTTATACATGAATTCATCTTTGTTCATACTACTCTCTTCACCCCGATCAATTATTTTAGTTCAGAGATCATCTTATTTCGACAATAATATGAAAACTGAAAAAACTGTTCAACAAAAATAATCAAAATGGTAAGAGAAAAAAATGCAATAAACCAAAATTGTGGGATTTAACTGTAACATATGGAATATATTGCAGGGCCAAAAAAAGTTTCTTACATAAGTTCTACATACATAAACTACTCTGTAAGTCTATAACTAATGACTAATCCATAAAAAAAAAAAAAAAAAAAACTAAAAAAAAA
>JAOWBH010198023.1:246-17777 GCA_028566215.1 Silene coronaria
AGTTTATATAGAATCTCCAATTCACAGCATACAGATAGTTTCAAGAAAATGATGATGCAAAATTTACACAACAGCATCGGCCAAAAGTCTAAACTCTAATGAGTCATGACAAGTTACAAGAATAGTGGAGCCACAAGAGCAGTTCATATTATGCCATTAATAACAAGAAAAAGGTAGAAATAAAGGAAGTCCAGTATAATTCCATTTGGGTCCCAGACAGCACCAACAATGTGCCAAAAAAGTTGAAAAGAGGGAAGAAAAGACAAGTACATAAGAAAATTACAATCCAAATATAGGATTTTACCTGGATAAATTTTCTGGAGGTAAAATAAAATCGATATTCCATCCTCATTTTTCTTACGCAGTTCATCCACACTGTAAAGGACAGTCTCTGAATAATATGGAGTAAACACACTGCAAGTATAATAAACAGTAAGCCAACCATACATCAACACAAAAATTAGACAACGTACAAAAGCAGTTACAGCTGAAAGCAAACAAGTAACCTGAAGGACATCATCTCACGAACAGGTTTTGCTTGAGGCATATCCATCATCAAGGAATTTGTAAAAAATTGCAGCCTTCTACGAGCCTCAAGATTAGTTGGTACGTTTGCGGCAGAGTCTTTGATAGTCAATAAAGAATACAGTCTTTTGATTTGAGCTTTCTGTATTTTTTTTTTTTGGTAGACATGAATTGAGCAAAACTAAGATCTCACTGAAACTAAAAAATGTTTTAGAGAAGCACAAATTAACTTTGAAAACTGTCCTACCAGCTCTGGATCCTTGGGCCATTTCAATTTTGAGAAAAGAGTGCCTTCAGCTCGTGCTTTAGACAGCAAATTATATATCTCCATATGATCCCTGAGAATACAAACACGATGTGACTAGTTTTCCAAGATAGCCTCTCTTTACATCATACCATTTGTTTCCATATTAGTTATTCTAATTCCAGAACCTTGAATAGTGATCTCATGGTGGAGGACGAAAGCATAAGAAAAGCACAATATCACAGGATTCCAACCTCATATTAACGGCAAGGACATCGTGACGTATGACATCATATAGATCCTGAATAGCTTTAACAGCACCCTTCTCAAGATCAGGTGTCTCAGCCCCTTTCTGTATCATATGACAAAAAATTACATTCATAAATCACAGGAAGGCACATGACAGTATAAGCACACGACAAATGTCTCTTTGCAGTAGGTGCATCAAAAGCCTTATCAATGTAGCGACAATAGCCTAGCTATAGTCTCATCAAATACAACTCCAAGCACTGCATAGCTTACAAAATCATCTTATATAGTGATATCAGCCAAGAATAAATCTCAAAACTACAGGGCTCTTAAGTCTGAACAGCTAGCACTTGTCAACATGAAAGAGAAAAATGAAGTTTGGAATAAAAAAAATGAAAGGCTTTTTTAGACAGAAAAGGACATCCAGAATCTGATGATCCAAATCTCAAAGGGTTGAATATGCTCCACTAAAAAGAGCTCTTTAAATTTCTTGAATCAATCAGTGCAGAGAAGTATCAATAATAAACAATGGTTTTTCTTGAGAATCCCCATCTTTAATATTATCACAAAGCACACAACCTATAAACATAAAAAGTCACCTTTAGATATACTAATCCTAATAATTAGATTAAGGAAATCCGGATAAAATTCATATATAAGGAATAAGGCAAGGAAGGATATCGTTATCCTAAGTAAACTGTACGACTCTGTTCTATCATATCTACTAAGGGGGCGTTTGGTTCGTACTAGGGAAGGGAAAGGGAATAACAAAGGGAAAGGAGAGGAAAGGAATCAAATTCCCTTTGATTAAATAGCTTGTTTGGCTTGAAATATAAAAGGGAATGATAACCCACACTAAGAACCCAGCAACCACCCTTCAAACACCACTCCCCACCATCAAAACTCACCAACATCCACAGTCATCACCACTAGTGACGTCTCCCCTGCCATACACTCGCCAGCGCACCTCTTCCTTGCCCTGCCCTCCCATAGCAATACAGAAATTTCCCTTCTCCGTGGGCACTGGGCAGTACTTGATTTGATTCATTAGAATCAAAGTGACAAGGACATCAATAAATTAATTGGGAATATAGCAATTAAGTTGCTCGGTGTTGGCTGCAGTTGTTAAGAGTTAGCGGAGTTCGAATTTGGTTGGCGTTAGTGGAGGTTGGCAGTGGTCAGATTTGAGTGATGGTTTGGATGGCTGAGTTTGGTGCTGCTTGTGGCTCAGATTCGGTGTAGGGGAGATGCCAGCGGTGGTGGTCATGACAGTTGGCGGTGGCAGTGGAGATGGCGGTGTATGTCGGTGGTTTTTATAGTGGTACATCGGCAAGGTAGGGTGTGCTCAAAATAGGGTAGGGGGCGGGAATGCACAGCTTTACACCTGCAATTAGTAAGATTTTGTGTCCAAGTGACCTTTAAGTGACTGCAGGAAGATCATCACATACTTCACTGAAAAAAGCACACAGGGTTTTACGAGGCATTTTGATTTAGTACTCTATCAATGAATCTTTGGCTCCATAGGAACTTGGAAGTGACCCAAAAAGGCACTCCACACACGTTCAAATATCCATCGCCCAGCATGTTAAACTTTGAGAGTATGCAACTAAAATTGACATATGAGAAGTGTCAAAAATACAACGAAAAGACATCACAACTGGGAACATGGCAATGGCTTTGATCCAGAAACAGAAAGTAAACATACCAGTACTCCCATAAGGGCTGTAACTTTCTGAATAACCTGAGATAGTTTATTCAGCTCAACGTCAAGATGAATGGACTTCTTAATTATCATTTCTTCAATATCTTCGTACACCCGTTCCACCCTGTAGTAATTTAAGAGGATTATAGTTCCCAGCCACCCAGTAGTAACTTACATGTATTTTACGAGAAATTCTTGAACGTACTGACCATTTCCTTCCATCCTCATCTAGTATAGCTGTCAGAACAATCTTTATCGAGTAATAGCATTCTACAACAGCATATTTCATGTACTCGTCTCTTGAAATTCTATCCCACAGCTCGTCCTGAGAATCTCTACTTTCTGCGGCAATGTCTCTGGCTAAAAATATCTACAAAAACAATAATGAAAAATGGAAAGTTATAGTGTAAGAGGGGAAATGGGGAATTAAAAAGGCACACCAACTATGTCATCTACCTTGCTAGCAAGAAGGAAAAGTGGCCACTGAACCAATGGCAAATTTCCAGTATTATTAGGCATAAGAAGCAACTCCAATTCCCTGAAAGAATAGAAATAAAATACACAATTATAAAAAAAATACAGCACAAAACTGGGAAAAAATTGAGCAAGATACCTAAATAGAAGAACAAGGTTGATAAGCGTTGCAATGATAAATTAAATTGAGAAAGGCAAGCCAGGTGAAGACAAATACAAGTTCGTGATGTAATCTTCTTCTCGCAGGTTCCTTATAATTTCATTCCAAAATGGTGAAAATCGAGTAGCATCTTCCTTGTTCGTCTCAATAACCTTGAATAGATACATAAACACATGAATTTCTTGAAGGGTAGAATTCTAAAAAAGGTCAAAGTTTTCACTACAGCAAAAGACGGCCAATTATGCACTGTTTTTTCTTTCCCTGATGAAGAGTCATTTCTGCACTATAGCAACTAGATACCATTAGGAGCCTCTAATCTCTATGGTAAATTTAGCACATACAAGAAGGTTTCTGTTTAGTTTGGACCACATTTTCGTCAGTCATAAACTCCTGTATCTTTACATCAAAACATGGTCATATAGTTACCCAAAGCTTGAAACAAAATAATCACATTCTCCAAAAAAAAAAAATACCAATGAATTAACATGTCAACTTCCAGACAAATAGCATATCGCAAAACTAACCTGACTGGATGCATGCTGGGGAATGCTGCATAGAGAAGCAAGCAACTAATATTAGTGGTAGTGTGGAAACAATATAAGTATAAAATCTGAGAGCAAACTACACCAAGAATTTCAAGTGAACAAATGTAGAAACCTTTTGAAAGGTGAAGCATAGAGATTCTTAATAAAAGCTCGGGGAAACTGCTCAAACAATTGATGAAGGGTATCCAATGATCGTATCTGAAATGTTAAAGAAGAAGAACACTTATAAAAATTAAAAAAGGAAACCTTCCAAACAGAATTAAGAAAGTTAATAACCAATAATAAGATGTCATATTATAGTTGTAATGAAAGGTGGCAGTTGACATAGCTCACCTCTCCTAGACGATCTCTTGCCCCCAACAAGAATCCCCACACAGCAGACACAATGGTATAGAACACATAGATGTCCAGAAGATAGATCTGCAACCCAAAAGAAAGCTTCAGAACACTTAGACAACTATCAACAGTTAAAACTTTCAACCAATTTCAATAATATATTAGCTTGTTGTTCTCACATATGCCACATACTACACAAGGATGACCATCAACATTTTTTTACAATCGCCTAAAAACCTACGAAAATAACATTTTAAAAGACTAGGAGTACTATGTACGCTAAACCTGCAGTCAACATAACCAGGAACATAGCTATTGATACGAGGATCAGTTCTTTTGTGATCCCTCTTGCTGAAGAACTAGAATTACAGCGGATACATGCAATTTGTGCAGGTTATCACACATCTAATAATAAACATAACCAAGCACGTGTACAGCTACAGATCCAAGACTAAAGCATAGACATCCAACTCTAGAAAGTTACATATGTGTTGATAAAAAAGACTGTATAAAAATAACTATGCAGAAATAGATACAACTCTCAATATGAGCTGTGAGGAAAGGGGAACTATGCAAACTCACACAAAAAACAGGGGCCCATATGCTGAGGATCGTCAGAGCATTGTAGTTATCTGCAAAGACAAAGACAAATAACCAAACTAAGAACACATGTTTCTCCTCAAAACAAAATGAAATGTGAAATATGTTGGGTTATATACTTATATCTAGCTTTTGAGATATATGCACCAAAGGTTACACATCAAGCCGGAAATTTCTCCTCAAAACACAATTTTGGTTGAAAAAGGAAAGAGTATTCAAGCGAATTTTAGTCTTCAATTTCTCGTTTGTTTCTCTACAATAGTCACTTAAATTAGCTCCTCATTTGAAACCATGTTATCTCCACATTGACAGACAGGGAACGAAACCAAGCAAGAGAGAATAATATCACCAAATGAGTAAATGATGATGTTACATATAATTATTCAAACTTACTTCGAGATACAAAATCATGCCACGAATATATTATATTGTTCATCTTCACAATCGTTTTGGTCGGGGCAACCAATGGGTGGACCTGTATAATACACAAACTACAAGTTAAACAAAAATGATGGAATCAAATTCCCTTTTGTTTCGTTTTATAAGTCATTTAAGACAAACACGAATGAAGAAAATTAATCAGAAATCTAACAATCTTAATTAAGTGTAATAATAACCCTTTGAAAATTGTAACAGAAAACATCAATCTTTGTGTCAAGTCTTGTTTAAACGATAGACATTTGCTCTGGTTTGTAAAATATGCATGAGAATTTGCAATTGGAGAGAGTAGTTCATTAGAAAAGTAAAACGACAAATATAATAAACAAACATTTTTTTTTTCAAAAACGATTTACAAAACAAAACGGAGGGAGTATAATGGTGGTATACAAAAAAAAATGCCATGTCAAAACTGAAAATGTGACTCTGAAGGGTATACTGAAGAAAGACTTTTGACAACCACTTGCCTGGAGAAAATATCCAAATGAAAACTTTGCAGCCAAGACAATAAGCCAGAAAATCATATACCTGCAGAAAGCATATCAAATTAAAATTAAAATACCAATAAAATGAACAATTATGGTGCAAATAGACTTTCATTAAAGATTATTTCAGTCATCAGAACTTGCGAATTCAGAGAAACTCAAAATCGCTTTAGGAAATGCTCAGCTTAACTCTAATTCCCTTCACTAGCTTACATAGTAGTGTAGTACTTCCTCTATTTCACATATTTATCCCCATAAGGCTGATTGAGAGAAATAGAGAAAGTAACTCAAGATGGCAAAAATATGGGTTCCGTTCCATTTTTCTGTTTTCTATTTTTAAATTCTGTGGTACATAAGCTGCAAAGTAGCAGATTTATCAGCTATATGCAAAATGATTTTTTTTCCTGGCGGTGAGCATTTAGAAGAAGATGCAGACACACTGGCGACTGGCTTAAGAACACAGATTGCAGAACAGCAGAATAAAAAAAAACTCCGCCTACTATGTTTTTTTTAAAGCAAGAGACATCTGCCTAGTATGGGCTTATGTTTAGTAAAATTCAAATTTAACCTAAGTATGCAGATCTATGAGGGGAATCAGCACAAGTGAAGATTAAGGACTTACTTCAGAAAATCAAATGTGCTTTCATACATTCCACGACCAACATAGTATCGCTCCTGTAAGAAGTAGCAACAAGAAAAGACATCAAGAAGTCACGAAGTAAATTCATTTGCACCAAAAAAATTCACCCAATACTAAATCATAAGGATAAAGTTTCACAAAATTAATTAAAATACCTGACGCATCCATTTCAAAAAGCGAATCACTGACCAATGATCACATTGGTCAGTAAGTTGATGACAAGCTGGTATTCGCATGAGGAAACTAATAAAGAATTTGACACCAGCGTAAATGCTTATCACAAGAACATATATTTTGTAAAATGTTGCTTCCCCTTGAAGAGATTTTCTGCATTAAGCACAGGTGACACATCCTTGAACATTAAAAAAATGCAATCGATTTAAGAAAAGTCAGAGGGAAACTACTCAAACAAAGGGAAAACGGTAAAAGGAGTGTGTAGACAGAAACTTACACATAAAGTAATGTTATGACAGCTGAAGCACATGTAAACCAGATAAAGCGAAGAAATATTCGAGAAACAGCCATGTGACGCGTGGTGGAATAAGCTCCATACATCATGAAAATATCCAAAACACCTACCACAAAAAGATAACATCAACATCCGGGGAATCCAAGCATCACTATAAAACAAGAAAAAAAACCCGCAAGTAGGGAGATGGTACAGAATAATGATATAAAAGTTGAACCAGGCAAAGGGTCTCACTTTCGATAAACTTCATAACAACAAATGTTGGTCCAAGACTAAGGACTTGTTTTATAGTCACCGAATCAATTCTGCCATCATTAAATGCTATTATCGTAAGAGCCTGCACATGAGACAGACAATTTAAAACATCAATGAGTGGATAACAAGAAGCCACTCAAACACGAGAATGAAGTAAATAGTTTTGTGGTATACTGCATATTCTGGTTACACGTCCACACAGACGGAAAAAGGATGAGATGTATGTTGCATACCGGTCGCAGTGATCCAACAAGATTAAATAACAAACAGAATCAAATTCCACCTAATTGCTAACAGCCCAACAATACTACCACGTTCAGACGATTACTGGAAACGATCCCTTATTCCATTAGTTTATTTTCTCAACTATGCATTCATTGCACTGAGCTTATAGATGCTTGACACAAAACAATCAGCAGGAATAAAAAGAGAAGAGTGGAAGGAAGATTTTAAACCAAAAATGTCAGAACAAGAAAATTCATACTAACAATGATTAGTACCTGAAACATCATGACAAGAAATATCCAGAGGCGATGAAAGCTATGGTACAGATGTAAGAATGTGCGATGCTCGACAAAAGAAGTTTTGCCCCGTCGCTTCCCTCCACTTGACTTCAGAATATTCTACAAAAGAAGCCCGAGAAGACAAGGTGAAAGCAAGAAAAAAATTGCAGAAGAGTAAGGTGTTTATAAAGAAAGTTAATCAAGATAGTAAACAATAGCTCAATAACAGAAATGTGATTTGTATGATTGGGCAATGTACCAAAGGTAATCAATCGCGTCTAAATGTCTAATAGCCTGTTAAAACTTGCAACTAGTACGTGTTCGCCGAAGAAACTTACTCTAGACTTGGATTTTGGCATCGTAAAGAATGCCGAAGATAAACGCCAAGGCCAACTTAGCTCAAAACAATGCAGTGACCTAAATGATATTTACCGCCAATAGAATGAGTGGTATGAAAGACAAAAGTTAAACCCACCAACATATATGCAACTGCAATTCAGAAAACCTCACCAAAAGTATTCATTGAAGTCATCGTAATTTCTCCACGCAGAATGGGGAGCTCGCCCATTGTCATTGTTATTAGCTTCCTGCCAGCCCATGCACAATAATTGAAATCATGAGAACATGGATGCAACTGATGTTACAATTTAGTTTTAGAAGTGATGTATTTATATTAAGAGCGCAAAGTTCATTCTGTGATACCTCACATATGAAGAGATATCATAAGAGTGTGAGCATTGGCAATCAAGTCAGTAGGGTCGGGTCATGTCGAGTCAGCCTACTCTTTCGGGTCGAGTCAGTTCGTCTACCGGGACGGGTTTGGTCATTATTCGGTCTAGTTACTACTTCGTATATCGCATTAGTCATTACTTTAATTTTTTACCAATAAGTTTGTCTTCGACCATATTTGGTTTAGTTACTTCATTATTAAGTCACATTTCATTTTGAGCTTAATAATTTGTCAGGTCAATCGGGTCGGGTCACTGATTACCGGTGTCGGGTCGGTTTCGGATTGTTAGTTTTTTTGGGTTGCCCGTTTGGGTCTGGTCGAGTTTTCCCGCTCTAGGCTTCACACCGTAAATTCCTCCATGATAGAAGTTTCTTTTACCTACTCCACATGGGGGGTTTTACCAAGACAAGAAAAGTGAGCAATATTAAATTATTAATGTCATCCACCAATCAAATATTTCCCAGATTAAACACAAGTGAAAGCTAATAAGCTATAAGAGACGAGGGTCTCTACAAAAGAGATAATGCCATCCACCAATCAAATATTTCCCTGATTACGCAATTTCTCCACGAAAATTCAGTCAGTTTATGTAGATAAAAGCAAAATAACAGGAAACTCAACTCTATTGTCTTAGCAAAGTTAAAAGAAATATTGCACGATTCAAGACATGAGTAGGCAATTTTTCCAAGAAAAATTAAGTCAGTTTGTCTAGATAAAAGCAAAATAACAGGAAACTCAAACTGTTGTTTTAGCAAAGTTTACCTACCGCTGCAACAATACTATATAAAGGATGGATAACTCTAAAGAGAAACGAGACGCCAGCTTCAGTTTTGCAACTATCGGCTTGCTTCAGAACATTCTGCCTCAGTATCTCATCCATTTCTCTTGCCATCTAAGTAAATTACAAAAACAAAGTGATGCTGTAAATCTAAGCAGATGAGACAAATATGTGATGCTATATAAGAAAGCACATTGTCCAGTTACAGTTCAATCACTTCTGAAAATGAGGAAATCCTTTAAATAAACCAAAGGAGAGCACAATAATTACGCTCTCACACTACCATATGTAATTTTAAGGAGAACTGTCAAGTATGGGGCAAAAAGTATCATTTGACCAACTTCAAATGGAAAAAATCAAACTCTTGACAGCTAGAAGAAACACCATAAAAACTACAAAGATTATTTTCATTAAATGAAAACTAGACTTTAATAGCTTAAGATGTAAGAAGAGGAATAGATTCAAATGTATCAAATGGAGCACTATCAATGTATCAACCTTATATGAAACTAGTCACAACTTCAATACAGAGTATAAAGTTCATGTGCCACACATTGGCACACTAGAAAGCTGTCTTACATGATGAAATATGTAGCATAAGCACTCTGGAAGAAATCTGACATTCGCAGCTTCTCCCCATATAAGGTAATATAGTGATAAATATAGCAGCTTCTTTTCCTTGCTGACAGATTCCAAACTGCACAAAGCACCATGTATAAGAATAATAATATACCTGGCCCCGAAGTCTAAAAACTCACAAGAGTCACAGCAATAGCAACAGTCAATACATCAAGGGCATACACTATAGCTCACTATATTCGAAGCATTTTATTTATAAGGAGAAAGCTATTTGTAAAGACTAAAAGGAGTCAGAAAAGACGTCCAGCAGTAAAAACACGCCAAATTCGATGTGCACATGTTTCACAGCAGAAGCAAGGAATTCATACTAAAGTGATTTCCTTAAAAGAGAAATTAAATCAATCTTTTAACAGCACGAATTTAAAGTCTTAGCTCATACTTGCTCCACACTGGCTGCAGAACCAAGTAGTTACACCACTTGATATAATTCTCCAAGGACTTCACAAACACCCTTTGGACAGCAGCCTCGTCCAATTTCTGATGCAAAAAAAAAAAAACAGGCATAAATTGTAGCCCACTTCACCTCCACAAGAATAACTGATTTACTACTAACAATATAATTTAATACTCCCTCCTATTTAACTAGAAGTTCACATTTGCTTTTGGTGCAATTTTTTACAAGAGGTCATGGCTGAGGGCATATATACATGTTAAATACTTAAATCATGCCAACAAATGTAAACAACTAGTTGAACATGTTAAAAAAAAAAAAAAAAAAAAAACGTAAACTTATAGGTGAATAGGAGGGGGTACATGCCAAACATAAATAAATCTATATTCTTGGTTCTTACAAGGTGGGAAATGAGGAACAAGTCAGATGATGGGAAGAAGCATGAAGAGCGATGTGAGGAATCTTAAAAAAGGTATCATGTGGGTGATGCCCAGAGACAAACAAAGCACCATGGTTATTCAGGTGCCTTTATTGCTTCTTCATTGCCATAAATAATATTTAATTTTTTTTGCAAACATCAAAGGAATAAATCAAAGAATGGAATTCGTTCCTCTCCAACATCACATAACTAGCAATTGACCACAAAAAAAAAGTTCACCTGCAAGGTGACACTACTTCCAATCCACATCAAAGTACCCACATTTGGCAAATGTGAGAAGAATTTTGAAATATCAGTACTTTAGTGTGTATTGGAGGGAGTTGTAAATATCATAATTAAGAAAAAGTCTCGCAACATGTTAATAAGCTACTGGATACTGCATAATTCTTTTGAAGCGTGATTAGGATTCCCGGAGGTGGGACGAAAGAGCTGGGTTTCTCCAAGAAACATTGACCATTTACAAACTTACTATGCCAGGGTGTCAAGCTAGGAAGAAGGATATAAAAGTTATCTCGCATTGTGCATTTTTGGTTGAAGAGATTTTCGAGTTTTTCCCCAATTAGTTTCTTACTATAGATTTCCTTCAGGGAGGATAATTCCATCAACCTCTTAATAGGACAAAGTTTCAGGAACTGTAAGGTAAACCGTATTACGGTTTTACAGCACAAACAGAAAAATTTGTAATCCGCGCTCTTATGAAGATATCTTATCCTTATTCCTTGAACTTTTATCAATATATAAATACTCCCTCCGACTCAACAAGAACTTTACATTACCTTTATCGGGTGTTTCAACAGTTCTTTACGTTCCATTCCGGGAAAATTTTATACTTGCCCCCTCATATTACCACTGCCCTACCCATTTCTCCCACCCTCATTATCCAACCAGCCACCACCCTAACTTCCCGCCATCCTAATCTACCGCCACTAACACACCAACATATCTGCCGGACAAAAACCGCTACAACCGCCGGACGAACACCACCCAAAAAACCACTATCACCAATCCTAGAAAACCCAGCTACCATAAAAACCACCACTAACACCGCTACCATAAAAACCACCACTGCCCCATCAAAACACCACCCCTCAACCTAGAAAACCCCTTCCCCACCCTCGAATCTCCCTCTCCCACCCCAAAAAGCTCTAAAACTAGAGTTTTTTAGGGTGAGAGAAGGAGATTTGGGAGTAGGGGTGGGATTTTTTAAGAGTGGGGGGTGGTGTTTGGGGGGTGGGGGTCAGTTTTCGTCAGGGTGGTGTTTGACGAATTGACGTAGCAGGGTGGTTTCCCGAGGCGGGGATGGTTCAAATTTGTTTTTTAGAGTAACTACCCGTGTTAAGAGGGATATATAACTAGTTCTAGATTTTGGGAGGATTTCTCCGCTCATGCTCCACTCGTTTGACCACTACCTAATAAATAAAATGGAGCGGTTACGAATCATTAAAAACGCACATCAATTACCTTGTTAGCAAACATACAGACACGAAACTTACTGGCTCATGTTCATCGGGAATTCGAAGTCGAGATTGCTCATTCGCAAGGAGATGAATTATATGCTCTCGCTGATTGGTGATATTGTCTTTCTGCAATAGTCAGCAGGGTAAATTATCAAAATGTAGAAAATTACTAAAGAAACCAATGACACAGCAAATACAAAAGAAACAGAATCGAAGACCAGTCAACCTCAATAAGGTTGGACTGATCAATCATGAATGCACGAGCACAAGTGGTGCTGTAGAATGGTTAGGGTAACCTTCGACACAAGTGGCCACGGAGGAAAAACAATGGAAACAAGAGTGAAACAGAGCCTACAGCTAAACCTAATCCTTTACTTTACTGTCAAACTCAAAAGCATCTCCAACTTCAGTATAAGTCAATAAGCAGTAGTGACTGTTACTACTAGTTTCTAGTGAACAGCATATATGCAGAAGAAAGATAGGCTAGAAGACAATCTAGTGAATATAAGGGGAACTGTTTAACGCAACATGGCCCGTATCCCAGTAGATCACCAAGTAAATGATCAGTTTTAGCTTGTGGTTATTTATCTTGGGGAAGGATAGAAAAAACAAATGCTATAGTCAAACTGACTGATCATAATGTGTTACTTCTAGACCGTAACATGTCCAAATCAAAAGCACCCCTGGAGACCAGACAGCCTGTTCCTGATCAATAATGTAAATGATATCACGAGATATCACATATCAGGGAAATTTGTTGACAGATGATGGTAATCCTTGGCCTTATTTTTGCACAAACTTAGTTGGAGTCCATTTACATTTACAATGGTCTTAGTTTTTCGTTTTTACAAGAGTTAGTATACAGAGCAAGAACAGGCCAGAGATAGATAATATTAAAAATATTAGTATGCTTAAGAAAACCAAGACAAGATAATGCTATAAGAGAAAGAGACTAAATACCTGAAACCCAAAAACATACTGTAGAAAATCAAGCACATCAGGGCTCCTAAGAGGAGAAACAATATCCCCTGGCAGTCTTGGTAGACCTCTGGTATCCTTCAAAGCAGATACAGCTGCTCTCACCTGACACAAAACCCATTGGTACTCAGAAGAACCAACAACACATTTGAGGCCTTCTTGGTAAATTATTATAACACCAGCACTTGTTTATTATTTGTA
Organism: Silene coronaria; assembly: GCA_028566215.1. Taxonomy (NCBI): domain Eukaryota; kingdom Viridiplantae; phylum Streptophyta; class Magnoliopsida; order Caryophyllales; family Caryophyllaceae; genus Silene; species Silene coronaria. Next base: position 13,485 of record JAOWBH010198023.1, read on the forward strand.
AATTTCAGTAATATTTAGTACCAACTGACCTCGGCCAAAGCAACAATCCTGTTAGTTGTACTGGTTGTATCCAAGGGAATAATATTGTAAGCAATCAGATCTTCTGTCATAGCCGCATCCGACTCAATAACACGCTTAAGCTGATGAGGCAAAAAAATCAGGTTACTTGAAGGGTTAAAAAAGTTGCTTACAGAATTACACACAAGGTATCCACTACAAGAAGACTTAGTTTAGTACAGCTTATATTCTCATTCACACTCATATAATCAATCAGGAACAAAGTATACTAAACATATAGTCATGAATAATGCAGTATCTCTACACGTAAATTTATATTTTTTAAAGTCCCCCTTGTAACTTTTTTGTGTCAGAGGGGGAATATACTTGAAACTCTCAACATGTTTTGATGTAAGTTGCGTAACCAAGTATGAATCCTCAAAAGGTCACGTACACATCTGGCTCCGGAAACTAGAGATAACTTTCTCAATATTCTAAACATTTTTCACCAACATTCTAAACATTACCTTTCTCAATACTTTCACCAGCCACATCAAATTCAGAAAGAAGATATGTAGGGGAAAGGAGGGGAAAAGTAGACTAATGATTTGCAAGCCTAGTACACTGAATCAAAGAATTATACAATTCAGGAGAAAGAATAGATAACCTCATCAGGGAGCAACCTTTCTGCTTCTTCAGGAGAGAGCTCCCGGGTCATCTGTTCAAGAACATCACCCAACACCTTGAGCGTTGCAAAAATCTTTTTTCTTTTCTTAGTTTTCCTCTCCAGTCTGAAGTCACAAAAGACCAAGTAAAATGTTTTAAAGAGTTTCACAATAAAATTATATCATAGTATCCTACTTATATTACTAATATTATTATTGTTCAATCGTACATAAAAAATAAAAAGTAAAAACTCTAAAATTTAGCTCTCGTCCCTCACACTGTCCCGCATAACATCAAACTTTCTTAGATTACCGTACAGGTGAGCTGACATTATCTAAGATGTAGAGACAAGCAGCAACAAAAATCCACCACATTCTAATATCAATAGACGCAACTTATGATGCCGTAGATACTTAAACAACTACACAGATAACAATAAGTAACATTGTAAGAACAGTTGAAAGCAAAGAGAAGCTTTAGTAGCATGACTATGCCATCTAACCCCGTGCACCCTAAAAACTAGGCATATCAAGGGATGGAGAAACCATTTCACAGCATATTTAGATAACAGCATATAAGGGTTTTGATAGGGAATGGTGGAATGTTAAAAGAACAGTGCTCCACACATGGGAATGGCATGCAAAAGAGGGTAAATCCATGAAATTTCAATTCTCCCAATTAAGGCGACGGAAATACTAAAAACAGAACTAATAATAGTTCATTCAATAGCATAGAAGGCTAAGAGCTTACTCTCCAAGGTTCCCACTAAAAACAGCAGACTCTCTAAGCTTTGTTTCGTCTTCCATCAGCTGTTCTACGTTATGCATCTGTCTATATTTCCGATAAAATTCACGCAATAGAGTAATATCTTGGCTTCTATCAATACCACCGGCTTCCCTTTTGGCCAACTTTTGCTGCATCAAAGTCAAAAGCATACAGATAAAGATACAGAAAGAAACAACATACAAATTTTATGCTTTCAAAAAGGAGAATAATAAACAAACAATTTCAAGAAAGCCACAAATAAAATTCTTTAGCTGGAAAAAGTAAATTAGTGTGCATTCTAAAGCTCCACAATATTGAGTAAAATCCCCGAGTTATGCAAGTCACAGAACAATACAGGGCCTAGAAGGGATGACAATAGTTAGCTGGTGGGTTGATTAAGAGTTTCACTTATCTTTCATTCTGAGAAATGCATACTGTATAAAATAAAATAAAATCGAAGAAGAAAATAATATGTAGTGAGCAAACAAGGAGTCCTACAAACAAGATCAAGGAGAGAACAGGGTGCATGTTTTACATCAACCCATGAAAAAAGGAAAGACATGTATAAGACGGCCAGAGCTACAGAGTTAACATTTTTATCCTACTTACACTTCATAGCTAGAAATCATATTCACTTAAAGCCAATCAGTCTTCTCAAACCACAAAACCCAAAAGATAGATTAGTGACACTGACAACAGAAAAAGCCTGAATGCCCTACATAAATCATTAACCCAATTATGTGTGTTGGAATGTTCCAATACTAAAACTAATCTGACATAGAAACTCCCGCTATTTGCAAATAACCAATCCCCATAATCCATGCTAAGACCTGTCCTTATTAACGAGTCTAAGGTAGGGGCTTATCAGGTCCAATTTAACTAGGCTTTGCAAAAAATCTGCAATCACCTAAATGCTAACAAGTAAACTTTACATATAACTACAGAGCCGGCAAAATAGCATTAGCAACAACACAGCCCCGGAGTTATAAAACATGGAAAAGGCATACAATGTACCTTGATCACAGACATCAAACCAGTCTTGAACTGTAAAACACCTCTTCCCTCACTGTTAGGGTCAAGATTTTGAGCCATTGCGTACCCATGCTCACATACTACAAACATAAAACAATTAATCAGCCAACAGGACCATTTAATACTACTTAAAAAATGCACAAACATTTTTATATAGATTGAATATTAGTAAAAGAAAGGAAGGAAGCATTACGAATTCGAGCAACATTGGGATCATCATCTTGAATTTCATCAGCTGCTCGGAGAATATCATCAATAATCCTACCATTAGCGAGCGAAGCCGGAACATTACCGGCAATTCCAGTTGTATGTCTACCATAACCATCCGTACGACTCCTTGCACTTCTCAATGCAGCCCTCACTAGCCTTTCCCACAACTCCTCCGCTCGAGACATCTCCTAAATTCATTAATCACACTCAATTCTCAATTCACAAAACTATATCAACAGCATTTTATGTTTTCAACTTTTCATGCATCAATCTCCCCCAATTATAAAACCCTAACTACAAATTGACAGATAAAAACATTAAAAAAAGGGAAATTTAAGCATTTGATATCTTCCCTATTAAGTATTAATTTAGGCTTTCAAGACTAAATTGCACAAAAATCAATACATTAAATGCTTGTATTAAGAATTTCTTTCCCTATTTAGCCACTTAAATACAACCCACTGGGTTGTATTTAGCATTTCCCTTAAAAAAAATACAAAGAGATCAAATCATACACACTAATCAATCCCACTCAATTCTAATTCTGCGAAACTATATCAACCGCATTTTAGATTTACATGCATTAATTTCCTCAACTATAAAACCCTAGCTAAATAAGGGATCTCATATTGCCACGAATAAACTGGCAATACCACGAACCAATTAAGGGGAAAATTCAGTCAATTCATTCCCACTAAGGCTATGTGTCGTGGCATTAAAGAATAGGCCGTGGAAATATCATTGCCCCTAAATAAGTTGATAGACAAAGTATGAAAAGGCCTAAATCATACTCAATTAATCACTTTCAATTCTACATTCACAAAACTAGGTCAAACGATTGTAAAGTCGGCATGCATCAATTTCCTCAGCTGTAAACCCTCGCTAAAACTTGATCGACGAAAGTATTAGAAAAAAACATACAGAGCTGAAATCATACTCTCATTAACGAAGCACACTCAATTCTAATTTCACAAAACTATATCGACCGCATTTCGCATTTTCATGTACTAATCTCCCCAATCACAAAACCCTAACAACAAAATGCTAGAGAAAAGTAAAGAGCTGAAATCATACTCTCATTAAAGAATCACACTCAATTCTAATTTCACAACCCCTACATCAACCGCATTTCGCATATTCATGCACTAATCTCCCCAATTACAAAACCCTAACAACAAATTGCCAGAGAAAAGTAAAGCGCTGAAATCATACTCTCATTAATCAATCACACTCAATTTTAATTTCACAAAACTACATCAACCGCATTTCGCGTATTCATGCACTAATCTCCCCAATTACAAAACCCTAACAACAAATTGCTAGAGAAAAGTAAAGAGCTGAAATCATACTGTCATTAATCAATCACACCCAATTCTAATTTCACAAAACTACCACAATCGCAATTCACACATTCATGCATTAATTCCCCCAATTACAAAACCCTAACAACAAAATGCCAGAGAAAAGTAAAGAGCTGAAATCATACTGTCATTAATCAATCACACTCAATTCTAAATTCACAAAACTACATCATCCGCATTTCGCGTATTCATGCACTAATTTCCCCAATCATAAAACCTTAACAACAAATTTCTACAGAAAAGTAAAGAGCTTAAATCATAC
>JAOWBH010198133.1:5913-17767 GCA_028566215.1 Silene coronaria
ACCTTGCTGTCTCAAGGCCAGAGCGGCCGTTCCTGAATCCGATGCCAAATGCCATTCAACTGTTGTTTCAGGGTGGTTTTCAACTGGCAAGACATTGTCTGGTATACTAAATCTTTCTTACTGCTTTGGTTTGAACAGATATGTTAATATTTCTGTGAAGGTTTAATTTTGATGGTTTCAACATTTTTTGGCTCTTATGCAGATAAAGTTGAGAAACCGTTTTATTACAACAATCCAATGTGGCCAGGTATGCATTGATTGGAACATGTGCTTCAAAATTCTGCTTAAGATTGGCCTTTTTCTTTGCTATACATATGTTTATGAATGAAACAGTTTTCATTAGTTTTGTAATGTTTTCATTTGATCTGGTTTGGACCACGACCGTGATTGTTTGTTTGGACTGATTGGTGCACACAATTCATATTCCTTAGTTAACTACTGCTAGTTGATCGGAAGATGAAAATATAGTTGACTCAACTACTTGTCTTGTTTTTTGTTTTCTTAGGAGAAGCACACTCGATCAAAGTCGAAAAAATTTTGTTTAAGGAGAGGTCAAAATATCAGGAGGTCCTTGTCTTTGAGGTAACATATCTTCGTGCTTTTTTGCTTTAGGCTCGATTTCACCTTGTTTATTACTCCGTATGCTTGTAATCTGATAGTCATACTGCCTTTGACTTTATCCAGTCATCAAGCTATGGAAAGGTACTTGTTCTTGATGGCATTCTTCAGTTAACGGAGAGAGATGAATGTGCATACCAGGAGATGATAGCTCATCTTCCCCTTTGTTCAATTGAATCCCCTAAAAATGTGAGATTTTAATGATATTTTAATGACTCTGTCTACAAGGATGTTGGTAGAGAATCTTATGTTTTCTTCAGTTCTTTCAGTTCTGTATTTTGTGCCAGGAATCGGGGGAATCTGTCGTCTAAACTTATTCCAGCTAATTATTTTTTAATAATGGCCATACACGATAATCCGACTTCGTGTGTAATATAATCCGTTTATGACATTCTGACTTCATGTGTAAAATATCTTATTAGTCTGCCAACACTTTCATGTCAAGCACCGATTTCGACATGAGAGCTATATAGGCTGGAGAGGAGCAATATAGAAAAGACTGACAGAACTTATTTGGTGACGTTTTATGATTGAGTACCTTTGACCACCGTGTGCATTTCAATGATCCATTGTTCTTTAAGAGAGCAATACTGTCATTATCATAGAAGTCTGTTCCCATTTGTTTAAGTAAACACCTTTCTTGTCTCTGTGGTGCTGTTCTAGACTTTTACTCTGATTAATAATGCTAGTGAGATTTATATATTGATTTTAGTGGGTGGCTTGACTCATATATTAATAGTGTTTATCTAATTGTCTCCTCCATGGGTCCATCCCAAATCCTCCTGGTTGATGTTTCGGCCAAACTTATAAGGAGTATAACTTTGTTCATTATTTGCTCAAGGGTCAGTTGATTTGCCTTCATATATTATTTCAAAAAAAAGTACGCTATAACATAGAAACTAAGGTCAAAGTAATGCCTTGGATAACACAAAAGGTCCACCGAGAAAGTTGTGTTTGAGACGAATAGAGTATGTGCTATTTGTGCATCTTCTCCAGTTAACTCATATTTCTTCCCACTGCCAAGATCAAATTATGAGAACCATATTTTTTACTACATGATGTTATTGTTTTGTGTTTTCCAGCAAAAATCTTATTTGTGTTCTTTTTCATGCCTAATACGATTTAACCTGATAAATGGTGATGCAGGTTCTGGTAGTAGGTGGTGGTGACGGGGGCGTTCTCCGAGAAGTATCTCGTCATGCCTCAGTGGAGCATATAGATATTTGTGAGATAGATGAAATGGTTATTGATGTATGTTCACACATTACACAACAGATGATAGATGTTATATGTTCGCAATCTTCAAAAATCTGAGTTTCACTCATTTCCTTTTACAGGTCTCTAAGAAATTTTTCCCCGAGTTATATGTCGGGTTCAGTGATCCCCGTGTCAAACTTCATGTTGGTGATGGTGTGTTTCTACTCATTTATTATCAAAGATTTGTTATTGTTGTTGGCCTTTATTCTTGTTGGCAATTTATCGAGACCGTGGCTATGATTTGTGCTACATTTGATCCTATTTGTTGCTTGTTTGGCAGCTGTTGAATTTATGAAAAATGCACCAGAAGGGAAATATGATGCCATTATTGTTGATTCTTCCGATCCTGTAGGTATGTAACTATTACAAGTATTTGATGAATATATCCGTCTCAGTTGTATGACGATCTCATGCAAGTTATTGCGTAAAACTTTAAGGGGGTTTAATAATTAAAAAGATGTTTTTTACTTAATACGGAGTAATAGTTATATGCCTGTATCAGTCGTGCACGTTTAGATACAAACCAGCAGTAAATCATTAACTTTTTTCCGTTGATTACATTCATACAGGTCCTGCTATAGAACTAGTTGAGAAGCCCTTTTTTGAAACAATGGCAAGAACGTTGAGGCCTGGTGGTGTGCTTTGTAACATGGCAGAAAGCATGTGGCTTCATACTCACTTAATCGAGGATATGATATCTGTTTGCCGTGAATCTTTTAAAGGTTCTGTACACTATGCATGGACTAGTGTGCCTACATATCCAAGGTAATTCAGCAACTTCAATTTTGGCTATCTATTTCAGAAGGGTACGAATTTTAATTGCAGATTTTTACAACTAAAGTTCAGTGCTGATTCTTAAAAATGTTATCCACACGGTTTATGCAGTGGCGTTATTGGATTCCTGATTTGTACAAAGGAAGGACCGCCAGTTGATTTTTTAAATCCGATTAACCCAATTGAGAAGATAGAGGGAGCACTTGAGCATCAGAGAGAACTGAAGTTTTATAATTCTGAGGTAATTAAGTTTTAAACATGAAGATCCCAATTGCGAGATTTACTTAATTATGTTTTGCTCCTCTCACACGTTCGAAAGTATGAATGCAGCTGAAGTAACTTAAATTGCATAACATGAAATGCAGGTCCACAGGGCTGCTTTCGCTTTGCCAACATTTGTGAAACGAGCAGTCTCTTCCCTTAACGATTCTGCAGCAACCTGATTCCTCTGCGTTTCATCTAACTCGACACATGAAGATGAGAGCTCATCGCTGGAGTTAGTGTGAGTAGATATATACGGAGTACTATATAGGCTATGATTGTGCTTCCTCTTGGTTGTTAGTCACTTTTTTGCGATTAAAATCCCTATTAAAGGACATTGGTGATACTTGAGGCGACTTTTAGTTCGCTTCTCTATTAGCGTGTGGACGCCATAGCATATAATGTCATTTATAATAAAGCCATGCGAGTGTTATGAATGCTCAGATGTGCTGCATAAACTACTACGATAACTGTTTCGACACTTCATCTAATCTGTTGTTTGTGGTCCATTCGGATTTGGCTCTTCACCCTCTTGATTCCCCTTTTAGTGTCCTTGTACCTGGTTGTTTTTTTTGTATTGCTGGTATTTTTTTGCTGCCATTTTTCTCCGTGCATCTTTATCATCTGCAATTCTCGTTCGTTATGGTCCAATTGGACTAGCAGGGACCTGGATCTGACCCAATCCCATGGGGTTTAGCTCTAGATCGAAAAATTTTGAACCATCAATTTTGGTCAAGTTTAGATATAACATGCGCGGGCGGACGGGTTTGAATCTAGGCAACGTGTAGTCATATTTGAGTCGGACCAAAAAATTTCAAATATCAAATCACATCCCATTCATAATTCAAGTCTATTTCAAATCTTACATCAGAACCTATCAAATTGGGTCTATTTTAAAACCTATCGTAATCTAAATAGAAGGCCTCTCTTCATATGGTCATTTTCGTCTAAAGGTTACAGGCAAATATGACCATATTTTGACAATAAGTTACCTGAACAACAAACATTATTTACAACATTTTGTAGTAAATGGTCACATTTTATCAAAAAAAAAAATGGTTATATAAGACTATTGAAACCTTTAGACGTAATAATCCGTCTCAAGAATTAGTTTGATCCAAATGGGCAAGTCAACTTTACAAGAAATCGTAAAGTGGAGCACCACATAAAGTTGGAAGAAAAGGAAGACTCGTAGCTTAGAAGTGAATCAAGCCCCACTCCTTCCACACGCTCCAACCGTCGTATCTAACCTAACTTCCTTTCCTTCTTCCCGACATTTCTCCCCTTCTTACTCCAAAATACTCTTTTTATTTTATTTTATTTTCCATATCATTTACGAGTATACTATTATTTTAAAGGTATTTTTCTCTCTTTTCTACGGAGCATGTATTTCCTTTGTATTTTATATTCTGTTAATATTTCTTATGCTCCACTTTTTTCACATTAATTTACTGTTTAGCACACAGTAAATATACTGTACTATAAACAGTGATGTAATTATCAACTGTTATCATGTCGTTTAGCCATTTATTTGGGTCTATTATCCTACATTGGGCTTTAATTTATCATTCAGAGTACGACCTCTCAAACTCATTAGACGTCCTTTATAGACGTCTTTTACCGAGTTTAACATATTTCAGTTTTTGAATTAATGAGGATTGAAATTTTTGGAGGAGCGAATTAGTAACTTAAAAATAGATGTAAATTTTAACTAAAAGATTCTTACTTTTTTCCATTGTCGAGCTAGCCCCCTCGTTCTGCCACTCGTTATAAGTGGGCTTGATAATTACTTTCTTCGAGTTTTAAAGTTTTACTTGCATACCCATATATGATATACCCCCTTTCGTCCTGATTAATTGTGTACTTATTCTTTGTAAAGACGATTCTGATACGAGGTTAACGAATGATTAGATACCATATGTTTGTTTGATTAGTCTTTGCCTTTGATTTATGATTTTGTTTATTTGATGATGCAACTGAGAATTACAGCTGATACATTTCCTTATTTTTATCTGCAATCCCAATGGATTGAAATATTGAAAGTTATTTGGATTTGTGTTATGATTAAATAAAGCAAAATAATTTTTAAATTGTGAAGTAGTAGTCGTTCAATGTAAATATCGACATAATTTTCTTTACGGATCATCCTGAAACCAACTTCTTTGTGTCCGGAAAACCCCATTTGACCCTAGAAATGGGTATAAACCCGCTGGCAGTGGCTTCACTTGCCACTGTTATGTAGTCGGCTTTGGACAATGATCTTTCTGATAACAATACAACATTACCCCTTTGCCTTAACGGCCCTCACAAATTGGGTTACAACAGTGCAACACAAAGGCTGTTTCACTGTTTGTGACTTTGTGGGAATATCGGATAATAATAAGATGAGTGTCCTTATTTTGACCAAATTGTATCTAATTATCAACATGTATCATTCATGCCATGGCATTGCAGCTTAACTTTGATATCTGAAGTTTTTCTGAGAGGTTTTGTCTGGTTCTTTAGGTACTTGATTGAGTAATTCGGTTGTTGCTGGCTGCTGCCGTGGTTGCTGCGATGTCATTCAGAATGTTTGCTCCTCAGAGCACACTTGCAATAAATGTAACTAGACTTTTCCTTTTGATCCTCTTAAAAATTTATGTATGATCTCCATTCTCTATTGACTTCGCATTTTTGAATCATTTGCGAGTAAATTATGTTATTTTCAGGCTGCTCAAGATTCTACATCTTCCTATATTAATGGAAAGCTAGGTTGGTTGGGCTGTAGACTTTATGGCGAAAAGATAAATTCTCGGGTTCACATGATTCATTCGCTTTGGCAAAGAGGGACCTCAACGACTCGAAAGATTTTTGTTTGTGCTCTTTCAAATGAGTCCGGTCAGCTCAAAACAGGAAGCTCGAATGCCTGTCCCGATCAGAATAGTTCAGCGTTGGATGTTGCTGATAGGCCATCAGGAGACATCGCTTTTGAAACAAGCATGGGTCTTGTAGAACAAGATGATATCCTTGGCAAGCTTAGGACTCTCTGCTTCCATTTGCTTGCTTCTGATCAGTGGAATGCTTCATCCCTTAAAAAATGTGACAGGTACATCTTTGCTTCACATAGTCATATTCGTTGAGCTCCGAGTTTTAAGATGTCTGAAGTTATTGAGCTCTGGCCTTTTCGATTCCTAGACCTTTGTTTAGGCTATTTCCTTTATTCTGCAGAGCTGAATGATTCTTGTATCGCTTGTACCACAAAATTGTTGTTTTACAAAATAAAGTTATGTACAATCTTGCTGAAAAATAATGCTATATATGCACCATAAAAATTTCTGTACTATGATCTAACATGCCAAATAAAATGGCTCTTCAAACTGTCGGTTGTTTGGGCCTTTCGTTTCTTGAATTCTCTGTCGTTTGGTGCAATTCTAGACGCAATCTAATTATGGATCATTCGTAATAGTTTCTATGTGATTCAAGTTTAACACGGGGTTAAGAATGATCATTCGTCCATTAGATCATCCCTAACCTCACATTATATGGGAGCTTTTGAGGTGCAGGATTAATATTTTCGACGTTTCTGTTTGCTTAACCACATTGCAGAACTTACCTAATCAGTGGAACAAACTTAAAACATTACCTGGCAATGAAACGCCTTGATGTTGAGCAGCTAAGAGAAGATCTTCATTCGATATCCCTACTGAATTTGGATGCTGTTACTCCATTTGTACTTCCTGGTCTTACTTCGTACATCAAAACATTAGAGACCTTTTCAAGAAACTCTGAGAAAAATTCGCTCAAATTCAGGAATACCGAATTAAGCATTTGGGATATGAGAAAAAAAGCATCCGACAACAGAGAACGACTATTAGGCCAGCTTCAGGAAGGAAGAACCACCCATATTATGGCGACTGTTGGCCAAGAGGCTCTTGCAAGTCAATCTCTTATACCTGATATTCTTAACGCAGGGGTGACTGTCGTTAGGATCAACTGTGCCCATGGAAATCAGACTATATGGAGTGAAATCATACGTAAGGTAAGACAGAGCTCGCAGATGCTCGAGAAGCCCTGTCGGATACTCATGGATTTAGCGGGACCCAAACTTCGTACTGATAAGCAAGAAGAGACCCCTCGTATTATTAAAATAAGTCCAAGGAAAACTGCTATTGGAGAAGTGACCCTTCCTGCTCAAGTTTGGCTTTCTTACAAAGGGACTGATCCTCCAGCTCACCTATCCCCGGATGCACTTTTATACACAGACAGTCAAGGCTTTTTTGAAATCATTGAGTTAGATGACTCGGTTTACTTCCGTGATGCTAGAGGCAAATTGATAAGACTGAAGATTTCTTTGAAGCTCTCTTCTTATACTGGTGTCATGTCTGAGTGTAGCAAAACGGCCTATGTTCCGTCAGGAACTCAGCTGTATGTTAAGGGAGAAGGGAAGAAAGGTAAGAATGTGATTGGAATTGTCGTCGATATTCCTCCTTCATATCAATCTGTTAGGGTAAAATCAGGGGACCTTTTAGTCATTTCACGAGATGGGTCTGTCAACCAAGAGCAGCTATTCGCGCCAACTAGCCGTTTTCACAGGATAACATGCTCCTCTGGTTATCTTTTTGATTCGGTGAAACCAGGAGAAACTATAGCATTTGATGATGGGAAAATTTGGGGAGTGATCCAAGGTACTAGTCCTTCAGAAATTATAGTTTCCGTCACTCAGGCTGGACTAAAAGGCAAGAAGCTTGGCTCGGAGAAATCCATTAACATTCCTGATAGTTGTATTAAATTTGAGGGTCTCACTACAAAGGATCTTTTGGACTTTGAATTTGTCGCGTCTCAAGCTGACATGGTTGGAGTCTCCTTCCTACGTGATGTTGAGGACATTGTGATGGTTAGAAAACAACTGCAGAAACTTAAGGGTCAAAATTTGGGAGTTATCTTGAAAATTGAGACAAAAGAGGGGTTTGAGAAGTTGCCACAGTTGTTACTGGAAGCAATGAAGTGCCCTAATCCTTTAGGAGTCATGATTGCTAGAGGAGATTTAGCTGTCGAATGCGGGTGGGAAAGGCTAGCAGATATACAGGAAGAGATACTGTCTATTTGTTGTGCTGCTCATATTCCTGTGATCTGGGCAACTCAGGTTCTGGAGTCTCTTGTTAAATCTGGGGTGCCGACTAGAGCTGAGATTACTGATGTCGCCACTGCAAGAAGGTAATCAATGACTCCCACCCTTAAAAATTTTAATTCACGTGAAACATCTATTGCTGTACGCGGCTAATTTCATTTGTGTATTGCATGATAGGGCTAGCTGCATCATGCTGAACAAAGGCAAAAACATCCGTGAAGCAATCTTAATGTTGGATGCCATCCTTCATAAGAGTTCTCAGAAACAGAAAGGTGCAAGGCGTCATTCTGATATCCAGACACCTCGCTAATAGAGCGTGACCTCAAAAATGATAAGGAGGAAGTTGCTAACTCACACTGCAGTACCAAGATCATTGTATATAAACCATTAAACTCGATTATCACTTGCTGAAAATTATAAGACATTGTTTCTTATGTTGTGTGCTTCCGGCTTTGTTTTCTAGATTATGTTTATCAGGCAATGAGCTCACTCTCTCCCAGACTGTGCAGGGTAAATTTATACGGAGTACTTCATTTTTCATTGGGATAGTAAGGTGCTATGTTCTTTTGGACTTGATTTTAGTGAAGGTCAATTCAGTTCCGATTAAGTTTAGACGGATTCAGTCAAAATTAGGAACATGGCCTAAGTTGAGAGTAGAAAACATACAGTATTGTGTTATGATTGTGGGTTTTGACTTCGGACAGTTGGGGCTTGTGATTGCGCTCCTTATTAATGCAGTTTTGGCGACATAAAACATTGTTACTTGTGTCCGGCACAGGAGTACAGAAATGTTAGACTCGGTTATTTTATGAAAGGTTTCACATATTCAGCCAAAATGCAGTCCCTGCAAATCTGCAATCCTAGGTATTGTACACGGGGCTCATATCGATTGTGGAGTTTATATGTTCCATGGATAACAACAAATGTAAAAACAGTTGAATGAGTATTATGACTTGAGAGAATCCAACAAATTACAGCCCTTTATGATCCCTCAAACTTAGAATGAATTATTACAGAAGATTTCGATTGTGAACTCTTTTGATGCGTAAACATATACGAAGTGCTAAAAAAATTAAAAATACTAATGATATACTCTGTAGTCTATAATAATTGTTCTCTCTTTCGAGCGATTTAGTCAATCAATACAGAAGATTTCGATTGTGAACTCTTTTGATGCGTAAACATATACAAGTGCTAAAAAACTAAATTACTAATGATATATTCTGTAGTCTATAATAATTGTTCTCTCATTCGAGCGATTTAGTCCATCAATGGCTATTTCCTTACGAGTCTCGATCAAGATTGTCACAATGTGACAATGTCATCTCTCGTATCGTAGCATATTTGTAGAGAGTATAGACTAGGAAAAATATGCATGCTTAGACCATCTTTCGTGATTCCTTAGAAACCATGTATGACGATCTTGTTATGCTTCCAAAAGTCCATAGTGAAATTTCCGATGGCTTGAAATCACCAACGGGATCAAATGAAAAGAGTGGACATCTATTATTTGCCCTGCGTCAATCAATAGTGAAAAAAATGTCAAGATGCAAAATTGAAAATTAAATTACCAATTTAACAACAATTGAAAAACGAAAAACCTTTCAATAAAAGGATTAACGTACCACGTCTTTCAAAGGGACGAAAATTGGTTATTTGGTCGATTACTAAATCAATTAATACATCTAGAGATATTCTAGAAATTATGTAGATTGACAATAATGTATGTTGTTTGAGTTTTTTTCTATTGGAATATGTAATTATGTTTATGTTTTCTTCCATTTAGTACATGTAATGTAACTAAGAAAACATGCACTATTGAATGAGTATATGGTGTTGAGAAATGTTGTATTTATACTAAAAAAATAGATAGCATTATATGGTAACATATTATAGAGACGTTTGTTCATAAGTACTAATTCAAGTAATACAAGGAAATATATCAAATTATATCAATGTAAATCAAATTCAAATTGAGTGTTCACATTGGATAGAGCAATCGCAAAAACTTTGGATATAATTTTCGTACCCTTGTTGTTTATTAATCATGACTCATCAAAATGTCTTTTCTATTTGGTACATGTTCTCATAACAGTTGTACCTATTTTATGATAAAACTACACTAGCGTACGTTCAACATTATTTCAAACAGTTCTCAATAGATATAGAATGAATCATTATCAGATCGGGAAAGAAATGTTTTGCTTTAGCGTCAACAGATTCAGGTTTCTTAGACGATATATACCGAGTACGATGAAATTTAAGATAGGTCATCTGGTAATAGATTATCTAATATCGTTTTCAACGTTGATCAAATTCACATGGTTTTAAGACTTTGTCTAAAAGTTTAGGTTACGTTAATTACAACCTAAAATATGATAAAATTGCATGTCACTCTGCATTGCAAAGAGCGCGATTTTTGTTTTGGATCACTGTATTATCACGTGGAAAGACAAGTCCCGAGTTATTTAGTTTTTAGATTCGAGTTAGGTTGTTTACTAATTAATGATTGCAAATCTGTGATTATATTTACGTGTTTTACAAGGTCTTAAAGCCGTAAATTTATAACTCAAGTCGACACAAGTAGTTGTAGTTAAGATTGAATTCAAATTGTAGTAACATTAATGTTATTTCGAGGATATTATTTCATTAACTTAACGACCTACTATCGCGTCAGCAGGGATCCTCTTCATTTACTCTCACATTCCTAATTTAATTATGGATATTCTACGGTATATCCTTAAGTTTTTGAGTTTTTTAAGTTGTATCCCTGCCTTTTTGAAATTCTATGTTGTAGCCATGAGCTCTATACTATAGTCTATAATATAATGACCTTATTGATTGTCTTTGTTAACGTAATTCGTTAGTTGATTGATTACTTCACTCATTCAGGCACCAATCACTCATCAACTCATCCGCATACATATTAGCGCATTCAGTTATCCACTAACTCGCCTAATAATCAATTAACATTTCCAAAAATGCACATAACTTTCATTATCTCTTTATACTTCTTTAAAGAAGTATTAAGGGTAATTTGTAATTGGTTGAAGTTAGTGTGCGATGATTATCATAAAATAAGATGATATGAAGTTAATTAGTGAAATTTGAGGTTAAAGAAAGATTGTTAGAGAGATAATGAGTGGAAAGAGAGTTGAAAGAGGGCATTATAGAGGCAAAGTAACGAATTCAGGGGTACACCGTGGAGTATAAAAAAAGTAAGGGTATAACATAGTAAACGCAAAAACTTAAGGGTACACCATAGAATTTCCCTTATGATTATTATTATTTTATATCATCAACACTTGCACTATTAGATTCTTTGCAAAATATAATCCGAAGCTTTAAAAAAAATGGAAGGAAATGGAAAGGATATATATTGTATCGACAAATTAGGAAACATATTGAGGCCCTCTAAGAAAATAAGCACCAGTACACTGGATATATGTCATTCATGGTGATAGGAAATCAGCATGAATACAGATAAAGATATTATTGGACTACAGATCGCTATTAGTAAAAGGATAATAATACGGCGCTACCGGGTGGCGCCCAATCTCGGCATCACCCTCTGAAATACACCCCTTATTATAGGGGTCTCCACTTAATAATAATAATGGGTGCACCCATCACCCATTATTATTGAGGGTACCTGTAATACCTGGTATTCTAGGGCACCGTTGACGGGCCTAGGCTTGGAATGAGGACCTTATAAGGTCACTCGGGGACACTGTGGAGACCTTGGATTCGACCGAGTTGGTTAACTCGGCCGAGTAAGATGTGACTCGGCCGAGTGGCCTCAACTCGGCCGAGTAGTCGTTTGACTCGGCCGAGTGT
>JAOWBH010198352.1:0-17749 GCA_028566215.1 Silene coronaria
CAACTGATTAAAACACAAACACAATAGTGTACCCTCGTGAACCTTGAGTTTTATAAGTGTTACTCGCACTAATATTGAAGGACACAATCCCCAACACATTCTCGATACAACTCGACTTACTACTAGTTAGGCATCAATAAATCAGGCTCAATACCATTTTTTCACGATGAACTTGGACACTTTACACTTACGGATCTTGTTCATATGAACCATCCCACTGCTCAACCGGTCAAATACCGGATCCCAAGCACGTGTCTTGTATTAACCAAAGTGAATAAATTCCCTCTCTCGAAAAAACAGTTCACACACTTAAAAATAACCATGTCAACCAACTAAATTAATATAGTATCATCAAAGGAAGATACTGACACGGCACAAATTCTTATTTGTGACAGAGGGTTTGTGAGTAGACCTGACAAAAGTATAACGAATCCGAAAAATCGATTGAAATTAACTGAATCGACACCTGACCGTACATCCGAAAGGTGTAACTGAATTTCATTCCGAAACTTGAACCGATCTAAATTGACTCGAAATTGAACCGAATTTGTAATATCCGAAATAGACCCAATATCGAATGAACATGGACTATTTTAACCTGAATTGGTTTAATCCGAACCGATTTTCAACCCGGGAGAGATCGCAAGGTCGTAACGGTCAAACTTTTTGTGCTGGCACTTGAAGTTCTAAACATTTTGGTTTTTAGTTGTAATGCTACCGAGATGGCCACCTTTAGTCAAATGTTTGGTGGTTCAAGTTGTGGAGCTCGAGTTTATAACCGGATTTAAAATGGTCCCACACATTGGAAGTTGGAACCCATAAAATCACAATCCTGAACACTGCAACAATGGCGTACCACCAAAAATAAAAATGGCTCGACTGCAACTCCTGCAATGGCAACCAAATCCCAAACTCCTTAAACCTCACTTTCTCTATCCCCCAATCACATTTCCCAACCCCTTTAAATCCATCAACACTCGCTCTCCTAAACTCTCTTTCTTTTCCTTTTCTTCCAATTCTCATCAATTCAAACAGGTTTTTATTTTATTTTATTTTATTTTTCTCAGTTACATAATGCAATTTTCAGTTTGGATCACTCGGAAACCAAAGCCTTTTTGTATTTGCTAACACAAGTGTAAGACCGCGTACATCCGACCCCCTTACCACGCAATTTGCAGGCACTGGGGTAATGTTGTTGTCTTTTATTCATTAATTTTTTTTTTTTTTGGGTGTATAATATATGCAGAGTTGCTGTAACAATGAATCTAATGGGTCCATTGTTGGGGACTTATTGGATTATCTTAATGAATCTTGGACCCAGTTTCATGCTACTGGTATTGCCGCATTCTACTATTCATTTTTTTTTTTTTTGTATGAATTTGAATTTCTATTCTATGTTTGTTTTCCTTAAGCAAATTCATCTACTAACTTTTTGTACAATTTCAATTGAATATCTACTTCAATGATTGTTTTATGTCCAAAAATGTCATTTAATTAGAAACCTCATATCAGGAAAGTGGCAAATGCCCGAAATCTCAGGGGACAAAATGTAATTACTGAAATCTTAAAGCGTATAAATGGGAATTACTCTAATTTGTGTAAAGGGTGCCAGCCGCCATGATAACAATCTCCAACATAGATCATGAGGACTATGCTGAATGAATTTACCGACTAAGCTAGTCTACATTTGCTATCTATACATGTCTCCGAGAGTGTCATTTGTATCTGCACAAGTTTTGTATATAAGTTTTCTCCATGTAAAACGCCATTTTAATTTATGCAAGTTACTGCAAACAGTTTTTTTACAGGGATGTTTGGGTCAATTAACATGTGGTTTTACAATAAGACTTGTTTTATAAAACATGTAAAAAGCGCTTTGCACCAAGTATAGTATATGTGTTTTGTTTAAAACCCTCTTCGTGTATTTTTGTCATGAAGTAATAGATTGATTAATAATCCTTTTGCTTTAGATCGATTGGGAAAAAAAATAACTAATTTGTGTGGCCGTGGAGGGGAAGGTGACATAGGTCCGATTTCTTGTACCTGATGGAAGTGGGAGCCAGCAGTCCAGCACTAGGGTAGAATGTTATTTAATGGTTTGAACCTACATAAATGGTGGATTGTATGTGACTGGGCGATAATAGCAACAAATTCATCCTAAGTGATGGTTGTTGTATCATCCTCGAAAAATGATGGGGTGAAGACTAGCTGAAACATACTCTTTGAATTGTTGGCCACTTGATCATAGTATAAATGAAATTGGGTAAAATCTTTCAAAAAATGTCATCTTTTGAATTTAAAGTATTTATATATTTCAATTTGATTTGGTCTCTTAATTTTATGTTAGATTGGTTTGAACTTGGATGTCAACTTGGCTTGCTTAAGAGTTTTATATTGTTCAACATTCCGAATAGAAGAATTCATACATAGTTACATAGATAGGCCTTTTCATATGTAGTAGTTGATAGTGAATAGGATTTGTAAAAACATCCACATTGCCTGTTCGGGATGTTTAATTAACTGTGTAAGAAGGGGTATATAGGACTTGGAAGTCCACATTTACTATGTTTGGAATATAGTGATTTATCATTTTAAGTCTCCTCGTTGCACAAATTAGCCTTTTTGTGCAATGTTGAATTCTAATCCTAAAAGCTTATTGATTCTGCAATGTACGGAGTATTTACTTTCCATTGCTAAGTCAATTAAGAGAAACCAACTGCGACTGTGTTTGTTTTAATAGTTCTTCCTTTTCTGTGACTGAGTATCGTGTGTTTTTTTTCCGGTTTAACGAGTTGTCAACTGTAAATGAAGTGCACCTAGACAACCGAATTCATTTATGCTTGTCTGGATTTTAAACCTCATTTGGAAAATTTACTTCTTCAGCTAATTTTTATCACTTCATGTTTATTGATATACAGACCAAGAGGCAACTTTTGTTCTGCCAAAGAACTACGGCCTAAACTCTATAACTGAAGAACAAGAATTTAATCATTAATCAAGACTTCTTCTGCTAATGGTGTTTAGCTTTATGTGCAATGTGATAAGTGTAAATTTGTTAGTCTATAGAAGTCCTCTCTTAACACCATAAAGTCTAACTTGCAGCTGAAGCAAAGAGACAACTGCTTTCTGCTGGCTTCGACTTGCTGGATGAGAGTGAAGAATGGGACCTAAAGCCTGGTGGTCGATACTTTTTCACAAGAAATATGTCTTCTCTGGTTGCTTTTGCTGTAGGAGAAAAGTAAGTTTGAGTAATGTTTGTTTAGCGTCAACTGGCCTGTATTCAATGATAGGTGTTTAGGTTCAACTAGTGTGAGGCCTGTGAGCTTGTCCTTGTCATGCAAGTTCAAACCAATCCAATGTTATATTTGTTGTTCCATTCCTTGATAATTTGTACAGTGTGTGCTTGTCCTTGTCATCAGTATCGTATGATTTCAGACCTTTGACTTACTTTGTACTGGTAGGCACAGCAGCTAACAACTTGCAAGAATCATCCTTTGAAACCGTCAATGACAAGTAAATACTAATATAAAAAAGAAAGTAAACATGATACTATTGATATATATTAAATAGTCAACGTTGCCTCTTTCTGTGCATGACGGGTAAATCAGAAATGCAAAATCAAACTCTGAACTAAAGGCTACAGTTTGTCTTTGTAGGTACAGCTCAGGCAATGGATTTCATGTTATTGCAGCCCATACTGACAGCCCTTGTTTAAAACTAAAACCAATATCAGCATCTTCAAAAGCAGGCTATCAAATGGTTAATGTGCAGACCTATGGAGGTGGTTTGTGGCACACTTGGTTTGACAGAGACTTAAGTGTAGCGGGAAGGGTTATAGTGAGAAGTGTTGATGGTTCCTTCAGTCAGCGACTTGTGAAAGTTACGAGACCTTTGTTGCGTGTACCTACATTGGCCATTCATCTCGATCGGTCTGTTCCTTCTCTGACTACTTCACTGCTATGTAATTGCATATTAATCACTCTGCTCAGATATAAACTTGCTACTTCGTTTTGCACAAATTAAGCAACAAAAGAATATGTGTACGGAAATTAAAGTTGCTGCATGATGTGGTTCTGAAACTATAATTACCACAAATAACATACTAAAGTTGAAAGATTTCAAGTAGGAATTTTATTGATTGACAGAGGGAGTCCCTTACTCTGTAAATGCTATTTGGTTTTTCGTTCTTGTGAAAAATCCTTTCTCTCTTGTCAAACAATCATGTGAAGGAATTTCTTGATTTCAGAATCTTAAACTAATTCCGCACCCTCTCAGATTGTGTGGCTTTTGGAACCTTTTCCATTGATTATTCATAACTGTTTTCTGTTTTTTATCCTCTTTATTTTCCAGAACAGTAAATCAAGATGGCTTTAAGCCTAATCTAGAAACACAACTTGTTCCACTGCTGTCCACAAGATTAGAGGGCTTACAATCAGAGTCAAACAACAAAGATTCTCAATCACCTTCAAAAGCCTGGCACCATCCAGAGCTTATCAAGGTAACTACCGATTTTACCAGTTAGCCAGCTGCATGTAATGTGCTCTTCATGAAGTTAGCAGATAGTTACTAGTCAAATAATCTTGTTAGGATCATTAGAGAAAAAGTATGGTCAACTTGTCAATATGTCAATATACACTGCCCTACAAAGACATTGTTATAGCACCGTTACTGGCGTTATCAGTTGCCTTATACAAGGTATAAAAGATTCCCTCAAATTCTATGCCAGTGATCGTATTTCATGGGGCTTTACTTTTGTTTCGAGTAAATTCATTTAATCACCAGACACTTGAGAGTCCTGATTCCTCTTTCCTAGCCAATAGTTTATATATTTTATTTTGGCCGCCCTAATCAAAGTTTATGTTCCCTTTTGGGAGTGTTTTGTGTCAGAGAAAATGAGTGCGGAATCTTCTACCCCATTTGTGTGTGCTTACCTGAAATTGGATTCAAAAGCAAATGTAAACTATTGGCTTGGACGCGGGGGTATAAGTTGTGAAACATGCACAACTCTAATTAAATGTACAAAAATTACAGAATGTCGTGAAACCTTTTGGCATTCTTCTAACCCTCAACATATATGATTGTTACAGATGAGTTTAAATAATTAGTCATCCATCACAGCTAAGAATCTTTTGTAGTAAAATTAATTTTGTTCTTCGGTTTCTCATTCATGCCTGTAATATTTGTTTCGTAGGTTCTGTCAGACGAGCTAGATTGCAGTGCTGATGACATAATCACCATTGAGCTTAATGTCTGTGATACACAACCTAGCTGTCTGGGTGGCTTAAATAATGAGTTCATATTTTCTGGAAGATTAGACAATCTTGCGTCCAGTTTCTGTGCACTGAGAGCGCTTGTTGACTCTTCTTCATCTCCTGATGATTTATCCAATGAAGACACCATACGAATGGTTGCTTTATTCGACAATGAAGAGGTAGTGATTGTTGACTAGCATGATTCTTTCTATGTACTGGGCAGGGTGCAATTACATTACTGTATAATCCTTTTTCTATGAATGAGAATAACGTAAGATATGAAGATGGAGAAACAATCCATGACCATTATATGGAGAAAGAATTGTGATGTTATCTGCTTATGCTAATATGTATAATCATGATTAGGGATGGCAAAGCTTTATCAATGTAGGCAGTTCTATTTTATCTTGAACAATGTGGCTGAAGTTTATTGTCGTAGATATATTTCAGTGTCGCCTGATAGTAGTTGTCGCCAAGAGTTTTGGTTCTTGCTTCTTTAGTTCTCTTGGTTGTTCGTTTGTAGCTTGTAATAAAATATTGTTTTAAAAATGTGGCAACAGATGAATGTCTCTGGTAATCAGAGATGAATTTCTTATTCCCTTGCTTGCAACTTTTTCAAAGTGATATACTTTTTTCTGTATTTTCTTCTGTAATCCCGTGGCTTTTAAGTTGTTTTGCACCAAGTCTTTTACTCCTTCCTTTCAAATTATTCATATACGTTTGTTCAAATTATATAAGAGAGGAATTTTGAACAAACGAGTGGAAATGATTTGAAATAAGGGAGTGGTACCTAATTTTTGTTAGTATTTTAGAAGTATCTAGGTTGCAGTTGCTTGTATGAATATATAACGTTTACTTTAATGCTTCCAGGTGGGATCAAACTCAATTCAGGGTGCTGGTGCACCAACCATGTTCCAAGCTATAAGGCGCATAATTAGCTGCTTGGCAGATGATAAAGTTGGTGAAGGAGTTGTGGAACGAGTAATTCGGCAATCGTTTTTAGGTAAGTTATGACATGTAACATATCAAAAAGAGTTACGACTGCCTTGCCATTTTCCATTTAAGGAGGAGCTCATCAGTACCAAAAAACATAAATACTTCTCAGAAAACTCCCATTAGATGTAATTTCTCTTTATTGATCTATGTCTTCATGAGAAGTAAGTGGATTCCAAGACTCTTGAACAGCTGAAAGTACAAGTCACTGTTTCTGTTATTTTCTGTATGACCATTATGTTGATTTGAAAGTATACTCAAATGCGTGCATCAGTTTCTGCTGACATGGCTCACGGAGTTCACCCAAATTTCATGGACAAACATGAAGAAAACCATCGGCCAAAATTGCAGAAGGGGCTTGTAATCAAACACAATGCCAATCAGCGTTATGCTACCAGTGGAGTGACAGCTTTTCTTTTTAAAGAAGTTGCAAAAGTCCACAACTTACCTACCCAGGTACTTTTTACCCTCAATATTAATTGTGAGCTGTTTATGTGTCCTTTTCTATTCATAAGGGTGATTGTGTTTTGGTAATTACCCTTCCAGCTGTATTCATTCAGTGATCTATTTACTCACGCAATAGATATGAGACCAATAGTCATTATGGTGGACACAGACTACCAGTGTCATCTCTACTAGTCAGCCTTGTATATGGAGACATGATTCCTAATTTCTTGAGGAGCAGATGGCAGGGTTTCCTTGCAATCTTTGATGATATGGGTCATTGGGTACTGATTAGGATGAGGGAAGAGAGAATGCTAGTGTAAGCGAGATAAAGAAGGGGTGACACAGAGAGGGAATAAAGCATGAAGAGTTGTCACAAGAAAATACTATAATGATGCGACTTATTCTTAATTCTTGCATTATCCTTTTATGTTGTCGTTGTGGTGCTCTTTTGTATGGTGTTGGTAATGCAGGGACAAAGAAGTGAATAAGCTGGATTCTATAGTGATTTGGCACTCAAATAAAACTATTAAAGGCTGTGGTAGCCGATTCAAGCTAGTATAGAATTTTGTTGCACTTTACCAATTAGAACATCTAGGCTTTAAAATGTTGCTTTTAGGCATAGGAAACAGTCATCTATTTGAATCACTGTTCTTTGCGTTATTTCAAATGAATGAAATAATTGTCAAGATATGCAAAGAAGCCTACTCTGCAGTATTTACTTAAAAGCTGACATTCAGGAGACCTCATGATAGACGGTTAATTTACTTCCATTGTTGTGGTTTTTACTTTTGTATACAGGCATCACACCCTTAATGTCTTTTGAAACACTTGCGTCACTCCCTTGGTGTGTTTTTGTACATGCATGTCCCCTCCTTGACGACCTATATCAGATGTTGCCTAGTACTTATCAAAAACAAATGTTGTTTGACTTGCTTGATTAAATGTTCATCTCCTATAACGCAAGTGTTGCAATCTCCATACCTTCATTAGTTCATTTAAAAACTAGAACTGGCCTATTCACAAACATGACATCCATGATTTAGTGGTGGGTAATGGAATAATAATTATGATTTTGTACCTAAACAAGGGGTTGTTTACTTGAGTCTCTTGGGATGGATTGGAATGGATTTGATCCATTCTAGTTTTTGGTTGGGGGATGAATGGATGATCCCACACTCCCTCCCCCTAGGTTTCAAAATTCGTTTCTCTCTACAAATATAAAGTGAACCAAACAACTACAAGGACGTAAGGGGTTCTAAATCCTTACCTCCATGGTATCACATTCCATTCCAACTTCTTGAACCAAACGACTCCCAAGTTTTTCTTCATATTCATTTGAACAGTGTTCAGTGTAGTGTATAATCTAATGCCTTTTTAGCTTTTTGGTGTGTACTTGGATTGAAACGAACCATTGTAGGTTTGGACCGTTTGGTGATATTGCTTTCACATATCAAGATTTTAAATTCGCTTTCTTAAGTAGTTATTGTATTTTTCGGTCAAGTGCTCCACCCCCACGAAAACTTGAACTTTGTCTATACTATTACTCTTGCGAGTTGAAGAGCTTAAGCATCTAGCGTTTTTTCTGTGTGGATGTCACCCCCTTGGTGTGCTATTTATCGACATTGACTTTTGAATTTATCACAACCGCATTTAATGGTGTTAATGGCTGATTTTGATATCCGGATTGAACATGATATCTCATACTGTGCTTATGGACTTATGGGTATCTATTCTTTAATGAATGTTCAATCTGGTAACAGTTGGTCATATACTCATATGCCCTATTCTGAATTTGTTATTTCCTTGTTATCTTAATAATGGTTGAAAGATTTGCTGTATTTGTTTCATATGTATATCCATACTCTTTTGATGTTTACAGAAGAACAAACAATATTTGAATATGAGCTGTCTGCTGCTTGTTCTCTATATTTTTTTGTCTTTTTTGTATTTAAGTCTCTCTTGACCTAAAATATGAGTGAAACTTTATGCTTTCCTTCTCTTTAGGAATTTGTGGTGAGAAACGACATGGGCTGTGGATCCACTATTGGCCCAATACTCGCTACTGGTGCGGGGATCCGAACTGTTGATTGCGGCATCGCCCAGCTTTCCATGCACAGGTATCAATTTTTTCTATCCTATGACATTGCTGACTAAAAGTGTGCCACTCTATTCACTTAGAATTACTACCTTAGCTTGAAGACAAAGGTTTAGCAGACGGAAAGTATCTCAGCGAAGAATGGGACTCCCACTCACTTGAGACTTGAGAGTGTAAATGACTAAATGTGTAATGGAGCAAATCCAAGTAAATAGACTGACTAATGTAGAAAGAAGTTTTTCTAATGGCCGTATGATCAAGGTGGGCTGCATTTTAAAAAAAAAAAAAAAATCTGTCTAAGCTGGCAATTCGGCAAATATGTGTTTCTTGGAACGATATTTTATGTAAGCATATGCAAGTGTATTAGAGAGTGCTCCACATGTGGTATCCATCACACAGAAAATGCCTTGAAAAAAGAAACATAAATTATTATGTAGGATGAAGTAAAATGGAATAGGTAAACCTATCTCTGGGGCAGAACACAAATTCTCATTTGTGACGGACAAAATCTCACTTTGAAGAGACGTGAGACAAAGGGACAAGTGGAAGGGCAAGTGGAGAGGGGCTGTGAGAGGTCTCTTTGAAGAGACCGTCACAAGCAAGAGTCTTTGAGGGGCAGAATTACTAATTGCTCATCAGCTTGATTAATCTTATGAAGCACTGATATATATGTTGTGTGAAAATGCAGTGTGAGGGAGATATGTGGGAAAGAAGACATAGACTTCGCCTATAAACATTTCAAAGCATTTTACGAAACATTTTCTAGCATTGACAGAAAATTAGCCGTTGATTAGTCAAGCTTTCATTCCTTTCATTGCCCACAAGTGTTTCTTGTGTTGGGTTATAAATACAGTCGTGCATTTTTTCCGTCTCTGTTGATTGTGTTGATGTTAATTATATTTAACAAAAGGTACATATTTGTATCTACTTTGTGTATCATTATCGTTTTTCTTTTTTTGTCACATTTATCTAACGTTGTGTGCCCCTTTATCCTCCATCTCGGCATTCTAATGTGTTTACAGAAATGCTGATTAGCAAATATACATCCAGCTTATGATTTATGAATCTCATAATGTTAGTTGGATAGTGTTAGTGCTGCTACATTTGTATCCTTATTGGCTGCTGTCGAAGTTGTGGTGAGGATGCCGTCCTATTTGAGTATTTGGCTATATCTCTAAATGGACTGTTAATTGATACAATAAACTCCATATGATCAATTAGAACACAAAATGAAGGCCACCCATCAAACCAAAACTGTGGAGAAAAGTAGCGAGGGAGAAGAACAAAACCTTCGGAGATGGAAACTCCTTTCTGCCTGCACGCAATAATAGTTGAGCAAATCTTATTGTTCTAAAAATATCTCAATTAAAAATGTATCAAAAGATACAGGTTACCAGACCCCATCAGCTCCAAGTGGCTACGCTAGTATACATTATCCATTGCCCTTTACAAAAACAACATTTCGGGGAATTTTGGCATCAATTCAATACAAGTGACGAGTGGACATTCCAAATCCTGCGCACGTAGAAATGTCGTGGGACTCATTTTCTGAGTCACTATTAGGCTGCCTTTGGAAGATGAGCAGTTTGGTTTCGTTTTAGCAAAGAATTGACCAGAAAAGAGTCCAAGATTATCTGTCAGTTAAATCCACTATAAGCGCCTGTATCAATATATTAGAATCAATCAATTTAAGTGAAGATTAAGTAACCTGATTTAGATGTGCAGCAACACAAGGGAGAACCAATAGACCAGATGCGCCCATCGCACCGCCGAGCTGGTCAACGACAGCAACTGTGACTGGTAATGTCTTCTGCAAATCATAAAAGAAGCACCATCTTAGTCTCACTCCTAGGGACCTTGACCACTATGTTACTCGGATTCGGTTAGAAGTTCAGTGTTCAGGTGGAGGATCACCCTACTTTCCAGAAATCTTTCTGTTTTGGCTTGAAATGAATACTCATGTTTGACCATCAGATATCAATACTATAAGTGGGGTTATGCAAATAATTGGAGTTAAGCTCAAATGTCACCGCAGTCGCATTGGAAAATAAATTTCCTACTGCAACTGTTCTCAACACTAGTTGAACGGAGGAAGCCTTTGAAGCACAAAAGTTATGTTGCCATGGCATCAAATATCAGATGCGACACTCCATTATGACCGCGGACCGCGTTATTAAGGTTTTGAAGGTATCGTCCATATTTATGGACTTATAACCGCAACGACCACCATCCAATTCCATGTTTGATACCATGGTGATGTAGTCGGGCTCTATTTTCAGTCAATATAGAAGTTGAACACCGAGGAACTCACCTGGCTAGCAACTAGAAGGAAAGCAATGGCATTCTGACGGTTGGAGAAGATCGATGTTTTTCCTCCAGAGAGCAACGATAAAGTCTTGATAGCAAGGGCATTGAAAACTAACAGAACTATATGCAGGAGGCTGTACCATAGAGAGTATATTGTTAGACAGTCCTTATTGGCAGTGAAATTTTTGGAATTAAAATGGTACTTGTTCAACATAAGCAAATGTATGCAAGGAAAGACATGAAACTAGCTGCTTAACTTACGCGCCCAAACCAATAGCTAGAAGGAATCCTGTAGGGTTAACCATCATAAGCAACGACCTTGATTTGCTCACTTGTATCCATGGAACCTATGCCCAATTAAGGAAAATGATCACGTATTCAAACACACAGCAATGTCGAAATCAAACTCAGTTCTAATATTTACTTGAACTGAGAACTATGAGAAGCCATGAAAGTGGTACAAGCCTACAACCCAGAGTCTTAATCCAAACTTAAAAATCAGAAGCATTTTATGACAGTATAGGATATTCTCTTCTCAATTGACCTCGTTAATTCATCGAAGTTGAAAATTTTCTATGAGATATAATTGTGAGAGGAGATTTTGCATGAGAAAATATCAGGTTCCACACTTACAAGGCTGAGAAATACAGCACTCATTATTGACAGAAGCTTGCGATTATTATCAGCAAATTTCCCCACACCTACAAATAACAAAAACACAACAATGAGTATAGAAGCCAATATTCATTCAAGTTAGGTAGATAGGTGGGTAGGTTGTAGAGAACGACGCATAGAAACAAATAGACACACAAGTAAAAAGAAGGCTCACATATACAAAAAGATGAAAGCACTCACCATCAATGGCTTCACGAAGCACCTGTGGATAAACATCAACACTATTTCAACTAATTTTATGTAGAAGTTTAACTGCAGTTTTAACACCATGAATTAATAACACTCCTCTTAAAGACCATAAATTTTTTTTGAAACAAATACGGAGTAGCTTGGAACGAATGCAAATTAAATCCTACAAACAAAAGGATACAAGGTACTAAATTACACCACGTCATATGTTAAAAGATTATAACGGGTTGCCGCGCTACTCTTTGAGGCATTGTTTTGATTGTGCAATTTATGGCGCAACAGTCAAGGTTAGACCATGACAAGTCACTCCAATTCCAAGTCTCAAAATGAGACAACGAGTGCTTTAATAATACCCCATTACCATTCTTCAAGGGGATTGAGATAATTTAGAAACTTTTGAGTTAGGGACTCCTTGTCCTCTAAGGCTTATTTTCTTTATTAGAATTATTGTTGCTCTATAAAAAGCTATGTTACTCCAAGTCTCCAACCCTTCACTTTGGTCATATGTCACGTGTCCGACACTTGAAGTCTCCGACATGACATGACACTTCGACATTTCATTTTAGACTAAAGAAATTGAAAATTTTGCAGAAAATAACCGTATTCGACACCCCGACACCGTGGTGTGTCCGACATTTGCATCCGAGTTAGAGTAACATAGACAAAAAGTAGTGTGCCTACATTCAACAAGCTGATGAAGATCATCAGGTCATGACCATTATTAAGCCACCAAGTGAAGTGATTAAAGAGGTAATGCAGTCATTAGCACAGTCAGAACAGCCCCAGTCACTTGCATTTAAAAGGTCTAAAGTCTAAGGCAAACTACACTTAACTGATACACTTTAGACCGAAAGAGCAGTTGAAGAAGTACTACTCCATCCTGATTCTATCGTCTCCGAATGAACTTGGTGGTGGTCAGCAACTATCAACTTTGACTATTAATCTCTTCAAAGTTATGTGGATACAATACAGGAACATTTATCATGTTTGATTCTTTGATTTATCACAAACTAAACAATTTTCATATTATCTTTTTTAAAAAGCTGTAAGCCTGTAACTGTTGTATATTATGAGAAAGTGACGATCAAAGTAGGCATTGTTTGACCACCAAAGTCAAACGGAGACATAAATGAGATGGAGCATCATTTTCCCCTAGAAAATCTTCAAAAAACAGGTCTTAATTTGGAGGTATTCTCGACCGCATAATATGCAGCAGTAAATCAGCTCAAGTAAAACTAAGTTATTGCGGTCTTTTAACCAAACCCTCATATGAATGATGGCTGATGCTATATATTGACAAGGGTTATATTCTAGAATACTCAAGAAAACAGAGAATTAACTGGAATCTCACAGAAAATACATCATCCTTAGGGAAACCACAGGCTGTAAATATCAATCAAGCAGATGTGAAAAATTTAAAGGCTTATAAAAAGCTCTTCCTGTAAGCGTTTGTTATTTAGACATTATGAATGAGAAACTGTGACTAAGAGAGATAGAAAGTGTCCCTTCCAGAAATTTATTTAGACATTCTAAGCCTGAGCTCTTGCAGAGTTGCAGGGGACGTTGACAGAATCTGTTGAACTTACAAGTCCAGATTTTCAGCTAATTCGCCGTTCTTCCTCATAGTGTCCCGTCTAAAGTTGTGATCGTCCTTTAACAATTATGTGCTTTGTGATAAAATTCACTGGGTTCAGAAACAGCTTTATGAAATAAAGTGTGTCGAAGTGACAAGGCGAGTGCATCACAAGTATCAGTTAATATGTACTCTCTTATCACTCTTACGACAACAAAGTCAAAGAAATACAGCTAACTCCACAGAGTTGAATTTGTGCACAGTATGTGAATTCCATAAGATCAAAGGACAGAGAATTAGCTTCATCATCAAGTCTTATGAGTTCACAATTCTACCGAAGCAAATGGTGGAGAACCTTTGTTCATTTCTCCAGAAAAACTGCTCAAGAAAAGGGCAATATACTGATATAGTCAACCAGGATTTGAAAATGGATAGCTTAAGAGTGAATCCCATAACTTTGTTTCCTTGTAAACAAAGCCAGACCAAGAAAGGACAAAAATTGAAAATAGCCTATGAAAACAGTCCCAATCAGCACACCATACCCTTAAGCTACAAAGGTTAAAAATAAAGATTGTCATGAAAAACAAACGAAACTCAATGATAAAATTATAGGAAAATGATATGGTACTGGCTAAATGTGCAAAAGACAAACCAAACCCAATCTTCAGGAGAAGAAACATGTTAGCCAAAAACTACGCACCTTTCCCAGGATAAGCGGAATCAATAAAGTGATGACAAGGCTTTTGAAAAGCTGCGCAGTAGGAATGGATATGCCTACACCAGCAGCAACAAACTTTGAAACGGTAAATGGGACCTGGACAAAGTAAAATAAGTTTATATATCTCACTGAGAAGAGCAATTTCAATAATCGAAAGATGACATATATAGATTAAGAGATGCATGCTTGCATCTATAAAGCATGATGCATGCACAGGAACACACAAGTCCCCCTCATGTTCTGCGAGTGGCATGACAAGAACTCCATATACAAATTTACTAATACGCGTTGTAGTCAAGAGATAAGAACAAGCATGTATGGGAGGGTCTATGCACGTGGACTTCAACTAGGACTCAGAACCACATACTATGCTTAAAACAACTTTGACATCATCCAGCTGGAAATGGCCAAGGCTACGAGATCTAGATAGTAAAAGATAGCTATCAATAAAAAGATGGTCTTTCGCATTGCCAAACATTCATGACAGGGGCTGACTACGCGGTAAGCTTTAATGGAGGAATATGTTATTTTTTGGTTTGGAGGAGAAGAAGCGCAGCTACATCACAACAGCAAATATAAGATTCATTACCGACCCTCTGAAAGAAATGAAGACATAATAATAAGTAGCCTTTTATAATGATTAAGAACTTGTGCAACTTACAACGAGAATTCCTAGCAAGTTAGATATCACAGTCATTGCCAAAGCTAATGCGAAATTTCCCTTTGCTAGCTGTATTTAATAAAAGCAGATACGGTCAAAAGTAGAGTATCAGGAAGAAAAGGTTGAAATGACTATCATAGATCTATATATCCATACTTGAGTTAGTGAGACACCACTTGACAACGAAGTTGGCATGCATGTGAATATGGCAAGTCCTGTAGAAAACAATTAATAGTAAAGCATCTTGTAGAAAGACAATAATATAATTTAGATAAAAATCAAAGCATAAGCATACAACAACAAGGGCATTTAATCTAGAACAATATATGTACATGATTGTAGATATCGAATTCACAAAGCACCGAGGCTCGAGTTTTATGGAATTCACAAAGCACTGAGGATTCTCCTGCAATCAAGGCTAGGGGTCCGTCACACCCTTACTGCCCAAAAAAATAAAATAAAATAAAAAGTTTGCCTTCAAACTTCACAAACCCCATAATTTCACAGGCAGCCGATATAGCCGGGATGTTTTGAACATGGCAAAACAGCTTTTGACACCACTGGATTCTCCTACAGAGAGCACAATAATTTTCTATCAACCCACCTCCCCCAGCCCTGCCCAGCAATGATGAACCATGTACCATAGACCATACCCAATATAACATGCAGCTTAATGCACCTTCCTTCCCCCAAAGAGCACTCAGCAGCATGGTTACAAAGATAATGAATTAATGAGCATACCAACTCAATAAATAGACGAAGTATGAACAGCAATAAACAAGATAAACAGAAATATCTATGTAGTGTATAGGCAAGTACAAAATAACAAGTCATAAGCACCATCAGAAGTCAAATATCATATCAATATTGCCGTATTTGAATTTGTTACATGGTGCTTTTCACGCCGAGTTAAGCTCATTAACATCAATTGTCACACACGAACTACTCTTTACTTGCAAAAGAATTGAGATGCAATATTTCATCCTAAAATTTTACAGTTTCATATTTCAATTTGATGCCAAGGAGAATAAAATGAGTGTGCATAATTCTAGCAATGTATAAGCAGAGACTACGCTAAATACAATTCTTCATAAATTAACTTTGTGTCAGTACCTGTCACAAACTCTGGAGGCTGAAAATTTAGTAGTAAGATCAATTTTGAGAACACAGGGGTCAAAAACAGTATAGAAGCCTGCAAAACAACCATAGCTATTGTCAAAATCTGCACACGAGGACTTAGTCTATAATCATTGTTGAGCAGATACTTATATCAACATGGAACAGCTCAAATATAAATGTTTTTTTAGCAACAACTTAGTCCCGATATAAGGTGACACAACAGGAGCGAAAGGAGAAAACAGAAAGTGGACCAAAACAAAGATAAAAACTGAGAAAGTGAGAAAGGAACCAAAGCAGGAAGAAAGAAACACAAAGGGAGATTATGAAGGAGACAGATCAAAGGACAAAAGGAGCAAAGATAGCCCGAAGTTGAAAATAGTGAAGGCATGACCAAAAACATATAATAATAGAACTTAAAACCTTAACATCCACATACATTATGTCTCCAATTTATCCTAAACAAATCCATAATTCCTTCTTTCTTCAGTTTGTCAAAGTCGTCTTAGGTTTTCCTCAACCCCGCATAACTCCTTCATTCTGCCCTCGTTCAATCCTTTTAACTAGCCCATTTTCTTTATCTCCGTTTCACACGGTAAACTTAACTCCCTACTTCCTTTCTAATTATGTCATTCCTGGTAATCCAAATTCAAGAAAATTAAGATGGTTAAAATAGCTCTAAAGCGTGTTCAATGAAAATTATACCCAGTTTTGGAATTGTGTCATTAAAATAAGCTAATTATGGGTACCTAGGGTCACTTGGGTACATTTAGGAATTAGGAAGTAGTCCTGATTCCTGAAGGAGACCACCAAAAGGCTCTATTGCAAGACACTAAGATAATAGTGCCTGTGTTTCAAAGCAGGTGACTATAAGTGTGAGATAAAACGATATTATTAAAAATGAAAAGGTCCGGTCGAGGGAGTCAGAAGGAAACAATACCAGGCCAAATAATCCAACAGGCCAGGCATCTGCTGCTGCTCCAATTTCTTGACTCCGTAACGTCAAACCTATAATATCCCAAGAAACTTGTAAAATTCAATTGCAATATGACATAAAGCTCCAATATTAGTTTGAAACATGGTGGATCCTCACCTGAAATAATAAAGATGCAAAAAGTGCTCACTTTTGACAAGGAATACTGATCAGCCAAGCAGCCAAGACCCGGATTCGCAAGCCCAAGAGCAACCCCACCAACAAGAGCTGCGCATAATAAGCATGCTAATAAATGACTCCAAGTCCAACAAAGTAATACCATGCACATACCAAACTAACTAATCCCACTTCACAGTACTTCCTCCGACTCAACTAATTCTTAATGTCTCTATTTTCCTGAGATGACGATATAACCCAACGCGAAAATCAGTTAACAACCAAGGCACAAAGTCAAATTGCTACACCCAAAAGAGAAGCCAAACTCCAGAACCTTATTGTATATACTTTTATAGCTCACAAAACTCAAATGAGACAGTTATATACCTATAACAGAACCACGTAATGTTATATCCACTACTCCGTAAATGAATTAGTGACTTGGTTGTGCGCGTACAACGAAAAATTCTTGTCCGGGAGGACCGTCCTCCCACCTAAAGGCCATTCACCAAA
Organism: Silene coronaria; assembly: GCA_028566215.1. Classification (NCBI taxonomy): domain Eukaryota; kingdom Viridiplantae; phylum Streptophyta; class Magnoliopsida; order Caryophyllales; family Caryophyllaceae; genus Silene; species Silene coronaria. Next base: position 17,630 of record JAOWBH010198352.1, read on the forward strand.
TGGAATATTATAAAGGCGCTTAGGTGTAAGGAGTACGGTCCTCCCGGAGGATACATGAATTTTTTCTACATATAGATTGATTGATTGATATATATATATATATATATATATATATATATA
>JAOWBH010198462.1:0-17749 GCA_028566215.1 Silene coronaria
TTACTATCGTTTTCTAGTTCCTTATATTTGATTGTTTTCACAAGTAGAGGATAATGGAAAACATCTCCGTAGGAGCTGAAGTTGGTGGAGCCGGTGGAGCATATTCCTATGGTGCTTTGAAGAGGCTGGATCAATTATGGATGAAGATTTGCTCTCTTGAATCAGGTTGCTATTTTACATCGACTTTGTGTTTTGACATTACCAGAACCAGTTTCTTGAAGGGTCTGAATAATTGCATGTACACACAATTTGATATTGCAGTAGCCAAACCACCACAGGTAGTTACTAGAGTTCGCGGTCCCTTTAACCATAGTGAGGAGACCGGCAATGTAGTAGAGACATATGATGTCATAGTATGCGGAGGTACTTTGGGAATCTTTATTGCCACTGCATTGAGTGCCAAAGGCCTAAAGGTTGCAATCGTGGAAAGAAATCTACTAAAAGGGGTATGTCTCATAAACCCGAGTGAGAGAACTTGCTTGGATGACCGTCTACTTTCTTGTAAGGACTTCATTAATGTGCTAAGTTTGTGACCAGAGAGAACAAGAATGGAACATTTCGAGGAAAGAGTTATTGGAACTCGTGAAAGTTGGCATTTTGGATGAAGAGGATATTGAACAAGCTATATCCGCCACATTCAATCCTGTGAGTTTATATTTGCTTCTTACCTAGATAATAAACAATTAGCTGATATATGAAACCTAAATGTATGACACGAGTGAACGTCACGATGACATTACACAGATCATGTATGGCGTTGGCATAAAACGGATTTTTTTCAGCACTAGGAGAATCCCTAAATGACAATTAAGGCAGTCAATTATAGGTATTGAATCCGCGAGAAGTATATGGTAGTACAGTCATTGCTGTTCTTCAACAGCATTCTTTTGCAGTCGTCCTACAACTTAGTTATATTTATCTTAATTGTAGGAAGTCCACATTTAATTTTTGATCCTGTTTGATATACTCCTCAGATGATCTGTCTTTGCTCAAATCAGATTGGGTGCACATGACTGCATTGGAAGATACCGTGTCTGTTATTTCAAGATTTCTGTCCACGATTTTGCAGTTAGTCGTAGAACTTGATTTTGACTTGACCATTAAATCTGTAAGTTTGTTTCCTTGGCTCTGCAGAACAGATGTGGATTTGAAGGAAAGGGTGAAATTTGGACTGAGGACATTCTAAATCTTGGCATTTCGTAAGTCTGACCTTGCCTTTTTAGTTGCATATGTGATGCATAGATAAAATCGGAAAAGCAATTACCAACAAGTTTTCTTCTCATAAAAATGTAGAAAAAATGTTGTTGCTATTATGTTCAGGGTATTCTTTTCCTTATACCGTTCAGAGCTTAACTTAATTTTCATCTTTTTTTTTATTAACATGGTACTATCATCTTTTTTTTTTATTAACATGGTACTATCTATTAACCATCTCCTTCCATACTGCATTGGTAAAATCAGTGTCTTGTTTTCTTGCATTTATTAATATTTATTTCAAGCTTTAAACTTCTGAAAAAAGTTAATTAATAGGAACTAGGTAAGCTTGGTTTAAACTAGGGAGGATAATCATACTGCATAGTAGCATTTACAGTACAGTCATGAATGAAGCTTTTAGTCTGTTTTCTTTTTCTGTAAAATAAACTGAAAGTTAAAGGCTTTTCTGCATTACGTTTTTCCTCAAAGCCTCGAACCATATACCCAAAGATAAATCTTAAATCTTCCTATTTAGTTGTACTGTGGAAGACTTCATGAAAAGTGCTTCTAAGCAGCTTCATGCTTGCATCTTTGTAAATTTGTCTGCGTTATATATTTTTATGTGGGAGGTAGTATGATGATATTTCTGCCTAGATAGACAAGAAAAGATAATTTCGTTTTCAATAGAGCTAAATATTCATTATTATTCAACTTTTGAACTCGATGAAATAAAGTTGTTCTTATATTGTAAAGTGGCCGCGGGTCTCGACGTAAATTTCATTATGTCATCCAGGAATAGCTTCGCTGTAGTTTTTAACATAGGAAGATTGTTGGGTACATTAGGCTCTTTTGGCTTTACCATAGGAGGGAACCTTCCAGACATTGGGCTAGTGTTACTGTGGACTTGTAGTTTTCAATAGAAAGGTTATACCTTGAAGTAGATTTACTCACCATTTCTGGGCTAGTGTTACTGTGGACTTGTAGTTTTCACTAGAAAGGTTATACCTTGAAGTAGATTTACTCACCATTTCTGGTAAGTTGCATACTTCATGTTGCTTCCAAACATTAACTAGTTATAATGTGAGAAATGCATAGTCGCAATCGTAACTGTACCACTCATCATGTCTATAGCTTATGTGCGTCTTATTTAAGGTCAAAGAAAGAAAGGTATAGGAATTCTTACAATTAACCTGTTACTTCTGAGATTGATTGGCTAAATGAGAACTTGGACTTCAAATATTCAGTTCTCTAATCATCATTTAGTTATCAATTCCTTACATTAGCCTTTGCTTCTTTTTTTGTTCTTTCAAATTTTCTTTTTCTTTTTATTTTACCCGTCATTTGCACTTTCAGGTGATAGTTCACATCAGCCAACTTCAAATTATTTTGGAATTAAGGCTCTATTGCCATTCTTGTTTTAAGAAAGTTCTTTCTGCATTTTGATTTCTTCATTGTCTTTTGTCTATTATGTAGACCACAACGACTTGTAGATATCATGAAGGACAACTTCAATTCCCTTGGTGGTGTAATCTTGGAGGGTTGTGGGGTTTCTACCGTATCTGTGTATGATAATGCAGCGGTAAGCTCACTAGATCTCAGCATAATCTAACATGTGGACCAACTATCTCATCGTCTGAGTGTTGACCTTCTCCGTGCTATGCTAACTTATATTAAAACTGAATAACTGAAGTTTGTGATGCAGCTATGTCAACTTGAAACACTAGTACCTTCTTGTTCACATGTTGAAGCTGGCTTCATGCTTATTTTCTCGCCTTTGTTGGTGACTCTCCATTGCAGGTTCTGGAACTATCTGAGGGAAAAACTCTATCATCAGAACTGATCATTGATGCTATGGGAAATTTTTCTCCTATTGTAAGACAGGTCAGTCTTTTTTAGGGTAAGACGGGTCAGTCTTAACTCACAAAATATGGATGTGATGGTGTAAGAGGTAGTATAGGGGAGAAGTAGAGTGGAGATTAGTTGTTAGTTTAGGTGAAAGTTAGTTTGAAGGAATTAGTTTGTATATTGATTTGTTTGTGAATGTTTTTGGATACACTTGGGTACATAGACTTGGGAGGGGAGGTCCTCTATTTAGAGCTCCTTCTCCTTCTCTTACATCCTAAGAACATTCTAGAGTGGCCTAGACTTAGTAACATTCTAGACTTTTTCTACGTGTACAAGATATCTCTAGAAGGTTTTAAGCTTCTTTACACACATCTAGAACATTCATGATTCTTCTAGAGTATTCTACACTATTCTAATTGTTTCTACATTATTCTAGAACAATCTAGATGTTTCTATATTTTTCTAGAACATTCCGGAACACACTTCAACAAGATGCTTGTAAGTAGCTAGCGATGGTTGCATCGGTGATATATTGATATCCATATCTTAAATGGACAAATGCGTCATTTTATATCTCAAATAGACAAAAGCATCAATTTTGTACATTTTATTTTTAGCTAGTATAAAAATGAACCTTTGGCTATATAAGAAGTGGAGGAAGTAATCTACCACTTGGCTTTATAGCTAGTTGCCTAGTCGAACTTCCCCTACTTTTAGAAGGCCTTATTAGACGGTAGTCCTACATTTTCTTAGGATACACCAGTCTATCTTTCTAAGGAATATAATCAACAACGTTACCGAACTGCCTCAGCCCTCAAGGGCTCCCGCAACCTTTACTCCCGTGAGGCCATTTCTAGATCATAATAATATTTTGCTTTAGAATTGCATCAAATTACTGCTACTTAACATTAAAAATAAGTGTGACCTATTTAGCAAGTCATTTTCGTTTTATTTCATCATAATCAAGAATTAAAGAACGATGAGTCGTTGGCTCCATTGAAAATGGAAAACTATCCCAGAAATGAACAAAAGTAAAATATCTCATGGAGCTGCTTTATTGACTGAATTTTTGCAAGTTTGATAAATTCCTTGTGCTATTTTGATCTATAGGTAAGAGACGGACGGAAGCCGGATGGCGTTTGCGTAGTTGTTGGTTCATGTGCACGTGGATTTAGGAACAATAGTACAAGTGATGTAATCTATAGTAGTTCAGCGGTCAAGAATATTGGTGGGTCAGACGTACAGCTATTTTGGGAGGTAACACACCTTCATGTTCATCATCTCGGTCTGGCGATAATCTAATATGTACAAATGGTCATCTCTCAATTTTGATCCACACATTTTGCAGGCGTTCCCTGCAGGTTCTGGTCCCTCTGATAGAACAACTTACATGTTCACTTATGTTGATCCTCAGCCAGGATGCCCTACCTTGGAGGAGCTCTTAGAAAGTTACTGGGAGTTAATGCCAAACTATCAGGTTAACTGAATATTGAAGCCATGCATGTAGTAATTGATATTCTTAACAATCTTGTCTTCATATAGTGTTCTCATTTCAATCGACGTTTTTCATGCTGGATCTTGAATTTGCCCTAATACTGATTAATCACCTGTCGTGAGTGCTGAGCATTGTCATTAGTCTTTTTCCACCAATATTTAAAGTCGTTTTTATAGGTGTCGTTTGAAAACTCATCTGTAACGGCCTCTATTCAAAAAAATTCAAAAATTGGCCTGCCTTACATCTTCAAATAGAATAGAGCACCTCCAACGGCTCCCTCATGGGAACTGTATGAGAAGATGAGTTAGAAATTTACTCCCCATCTACGTGTTTTGGTCCTCGATAAGCAGAGGGAACGATCGTCTGGACAAGGAGATGACGAGTGAGGGTTTGTGAGTTGAATTTACCCCACATCTCTTCTTGCTATACTTCTGGCAAGTTGTCAAGTAAAAGAAATATTCTTTTTGAGCATTAACTTTTGTTTCTGATGATTTCCAGCTGTTAAAAACTTTGATGATCATTCATTAGCTCTTTTTTGAAAACATCCATTTAGAAGATAGAGGAGTAGAATTTGAATTGACTTTATCTGTGTTAATATCCGTCATAGGGACACTTCTTTGGCTGTGTGAATTATTTTTCGTCCTCATTTTTGCTGTAGCTTGATCTGACTGCAATTTTCAACCCTCTTTATACTTGATGACGTAAATCTAAATGGTGTATTCTAATCCCTGGTTGATAGGGAATTTCTCTGGATGATTTGAAGATTATGAGAGTTGTGTATGGCATATTCCCTACATATTGCGACAGGTAAAGTTAATTCAGACTGGCTATTTATTAAGCTGGGAGCTCTCTTCAAGTTTATGTTGTGCTATTTAGTGAATAAATCCCAATTGCTAGTATGGCCTCTTACAGGAATGTGCACATGATTACTCCATCCCTATTATATCTTCTTAAGTTTGGTTCTACACGCAATAATTTATTGAACAATAAAGTAAAGCAAACAAATTTTACAGAGTAGACAGAAGAGAAATCATAAACTGATGGCATTTTCAGTAAATAATGCACAAGGACAAATGGACAATTTTGGGGAAGAACAACTAAGGAAGAAAAAAAGTAGGACAACTGAACAATGGCATCTTAAAAAAGAAAGTAAGAAGATAAATCAGGGACATAGGGAGGAGATCTTGTTCTTTCCTGATGCACTGTACTGTGTCAACGTGATACGACATGAATATGGCCTATGGGTATGAATTTCGTACCCAGCACTTAATAATTCGACACTTCTCCTAGAGCTAAACTATTAAGGCATGTTCCACAAAGTAAGGAAGAGTCTCATTAGTGTTAAATTTAATGAATTTTGTGTTTTATTTGTCAAACTTACTTCCATCATACTTGAGATTTCTTTTGAAATGTTTCCAGTTTAGAAGTTTTATTTTTTCTTTGAAGGTGTATCCCACATCCATATCCTCATATTAGGACAGAGTCCCTGTGTCTAAAGAATTTTAGTAATGCTGACTCTCTGAGATATGTACCCGTGTTCAATACATGTACAGTTGTATCTAAATCATTAGTAGCATAGATGATCTCACATTGGGCTGTTATTACATGCCGTACATTTGCACCGAAGTGTCTCTTGCTGACGCGTTAATAAATTTGTGTAGAATTCACAACGTTAAAACTTGTCCTGTATCTTTGGAAGCTTTATGTAAATTAATTTTGATATTCTGATGTAAATTCATGTAATTATATCCTTGAAGAGATTATAATCAATATCTGAAGCAGTCTGGTCCCAAGTATCCCATACAAAATTACAAAGTGCTCTCTTTCCATATTAGTCTACTGTGATTGGTAATCAGTATTGCCTTGTGATGCCAATTCTTACACCAAATGATGTAAATTCACTAGTTCTAATACTTCTGTCTTTGTAATGCAATATGACAGCCCACTGCCGGCTGCATTTGACCGTATTCTGCAGGTGTTCTACATCCTAACCCTGAACTCTCTCATTGGATTGTGGTGGCAAGAGTTATTAAATTTGTGTCCTGCAGTTCGGTGATGCTAGTGGCATTCAATCTCCGGTTTCATTTGGTGGTTTCGGTAGCTTGACCAGGCACCTTGAGAGATTGTCTTCTGGTATATATTTTATGCAATTTTGTCTAGTTTAGACAAGGATGCGACGTTGGTACTGTCTCCGTTATAATAGCTAACATTTAGACACAGGGACCATATCCTGAATGAGGATATGGGTGCTGGAAAACACCCCCCAGGAAAACAAAAAGGTTAACAAATTTGAAATATTTGAAGTTTTAAAATGATAAAATGAGAGATTTTTTTATATATAAGGCTTGAAATTGTTAATTATTCCGTAACATGCTAAATGTTACTCTCTTCTGCTATTTGCGTTATGTGAGCGTCCCTTTTGGCTTTTTTTAGAAGTGTCGCAGTGATAAGCATAGGGTAGGGTTTCCATTCCCAACTTGTTGAGTGTTATGTTTGACACTGTCACTGATACGGGGCGTTGAAAGTGAAAGAGCTGAAAATACATATGATAACATGTAGTACTTCGTATATATCTTGTTGCGTACACTCCACTGTTGCTTTAAATTTATGTAAAATATGGTTACTTTCTGGAGAGGGGACTTTTATGGTCTCTTTTACTTTCAAATTTCAACCTGTTAGGGTTTCAGGATTCAGGAAACAACTTTTCTCATAAGATTCTGATCTATGGAACCAGGAATCTACGAAGCAATGAAGGGAAGCTTTACTGACTCATACAGCTTATCTATGCTGAATCCATATTTGGTGAGTTTTACCGTAGCATTATGCAATATATTCTGATTTGTTTCCTTTGTGTCTTTAAGCAAAATATGTATACGTGCAGCCGAATCTGAGTGCATCATGGCTATTTCAAAGAGCAATGTGTGCAAAGCAACAGCCTGATGTATCACCTTCTTTCATAAATGATCTTCTTCATGTCAATTTTCAGAGTATGGAGGTAATGAAGTAAATTTAACTATATGTTTTCTTTTCGGGTTGATAGAGTTTAAGTTTCCAAGTTTTGTTCAAAAATAGTCTTCTTTTCCGATATGTTGACATTGTATGAATCCTGCAGAAGCTTGGTGATCCTGTGTTGAGGCCATTCCTTCAGGTAAAGTCTTCCATGATATTTACCTCTATTCCACTTTCTATTATCTCTCATTTCTTTCGACCCTAAATCTCTCCATATATATAGTTGGAAGTTGGAACATATTGTTTTTCTAACAACCATTTGATTCTATCATACAAAAAGGCTTTTTTTTTTGGCAGCTGTAAAGGAAGTTTTTCACATTCTCATGGCCCTATGAGCTAGTCCATAAGCTCTTTTATTAAGCCCCCTAGGCAAAAACTAAAGCATAAACAATGAAAATACGGAAGTAAACAAGTAACGTCTTCAATAACTCCTTAGACCAGGTGATGTCCCGCCTCAACCCCATTAATCTGATTTAAGATTTGAAGACAATTTGAAGACACATCCAGGTGCAGCATGCCACATTCTATAGCCATTCCAATACCTTACGCATGCCCAACGCTTCAGACTGCAAAGCCAACTCAGCCTTTGTTTGATTCCTCCCTCAAAAATAACTCTTCCTCCACAATCATATGCAACCCAACCAATCACCGCATCAAAGTTCCTTAACCAACCCGCGTCAACCTTTACTTTAGCCGGGAAGCACGAAGTATCTGTCTTTCCAACTGTATAGATCGAACAACCTTCACGAATCCTAATTCGGATGTCATTGTCCAAAACTGTCCCCAAGTCCTTCGATCCAACAAGCTTTTGGCTTTCCTGTTTGATCGCTTGTGTAGCAGTAGAAATTGATTGATCCAACAATAAAAAGAACAATTTAGGCACCAGAATCCCTCCTTTGAATATCACATTATTCCTCATAACCCACAAATTCCAAATAATAGCTAAGAATTGAATAACTCTATCCTCCCCATCATCTAACTTACCAAGATAATGAATCCAGTTGGTAATCCAATCGCCAATACTCATATGATTGCCATTTTGAGAGTTGATTCCAAGAGGACATCCAGCCCAAATTTTAGAAACTACACCGCAATCTCTTATCAAGTGTGCAATCGATTCAATTACCAAACTCTCTCCAGTGCATAACCGACAAAAAGAGTCCACATTTATATTCCTTCTATTAAACTCACAGCCCACTGGAAGAGAGTTGGTAATAATTTTCCATACTAACTTAGCAATTTCCAAACCTGAGGCCCCGGTAACCTCCATAATTTCGCTTTACAAAATCGCTTACTGCTGGCTCTAAGTCTTGTGAAATCCTTTTCAGTTCCCTTCTGATCCATATAGAGCTTAAACGCCGTACCATAACCACTCTTCACAGTATAAACGCCAGTTGCAGTATGCTTCCAATAAACCTCATCATCCTTCCGTGTGTAACAAAAAGGAATAGCAAGAATCCTATTAGCCCACTCCTCCTCAAAATAATCCTTGACCAGATATTCATTCCATAATCCGGATTCCAGACTGAGATCCTTAACCCGAAGGTCCATCAAATGAGTGTGTTCCTGATTCAGCAGATTACTTCTGGGCTCCGAGTTTTCACCCGCCACCCAGTTGGTCGTCCATACATTTAATTCGGAATTAATCCCACGTTCCAACCAATGTTATTAGTAATTAAATTCAGACCATGTACAATACTTCGCAGTCCCCATGACAAAATTCCCTCCCGTCCGAGTAGTAATCCCATCAGAAAAAACATTGCTACCAAATAATTTCTCCCTAAAAACCTGGCAGAACGAATCATGTTTAGAAACAAACTTCCAAGCATGTTTAGCAAGTAAAGCTTGATTAAGGCATTCAGTATCGTACAAAAGCGGTAATTTCTGTATTTTGTGATTTTTTTTTTCCGAAGTTTACATCATTTGACCAACAAAGTCAAATGGGGGACTGAAAATTTGAGATGGAAGGAGTATTGATTATCGCATATATTGTGGGTCACTAACTGGAAATGGAATCTTGTTGGGCAGGATGTAATTCAGTTCGGACCTCTCGTGAAAACGTTGGGACTAGTCATGCTTAATAAACCGCAGATAATTCCTTCTATATTTAAGCAGGCAAGTTATTGGTAATCCCTTTTTGTTTGCAACTCTTTATAACCATATTCTTGTATAAGGCAGCCTTAGACCAACCATGCAAAATGGCATGGTATGATTATGCTGGGAGTATGTGACTAGTTACTGGTTTACTGTATAAGTGTGTATAAGTGCGCGCGTGTGTGTGGGGCGAGCATGCTCGTTTGAACCGAGTTGCTTCTCCATTCAGGTTGGAATTCCAGTGTTGCTTGACTGGTCAGGTCATTTTTTCATGCTTGGGTACTACACATTCCTTTCGGCCTACGTGGATCCTCTTATAAGGTAAGTTTTTACTCTTACCTCTTGTTCCTTTTTGTAACGGTGCATATCCTTTTTCTGTGATGTATAAGTGTTTCATGGGTGTGTCATCAGGCTTTCAGTTGACAAATTCCCATCTAAAATGAAGTTCCAATGGAAATGCTATATGGATGCCTGGAAATATGGAGCTGGGTTGGACTACAGACTCTGAATTTACGCCTGAAATATCACCCAGCAATTTCATGCATGTCCCACGGATGCCTGAAACACGAATGTATCAAAAACTCTATATTTAATTTCACTTTTTGTCAGTTTCAATTGGGTCAGTATGAATGTATGACCACAAATTCAAAACATCCACGACGAATATAATCCGATTCTTTTATGTAGAGAGCCACGTTGAATATGATATGATGCTAGTGGCTGGAGACCCATGTTTTCCTATGTTATCAAAATTTTGCTCTTTTTCCATCTCCAGTTGTCCATAACCCAATTTACAGGCTAAACAAAAGGAAAACAAAATTATCTCGTCCTTTTTTCTGCAATCTTTGTACATCAATTGAATAACTGATTTGAAACACTGGCACACTTCTCTACCTATGTATCATATTAAAAATTAAAAATTAATCACGTTCATCGTGGCAATTTTGCTTGGTTCTTCATCTGCAATGTTGTCTTGCGCAATTCAAAAGTTAACCCTTTGAAAATTGTTTGAATGAATGGTTTAATCACTTTTAACCGCAGGCTTTCAACTGAACTTCTAAATTGCTGTAATTCAATATTGTACAACTACACTACACTAATGTCCTTGCTGGAAATAAGTGCGTTGATATCTACAAAGTGTGCCAACAATTAGGTCCTTGTATAACGGCTCTAAATAACTGAAACCCACAAGTATCTCAAATATTTGTGAAAAGAAAATGATTCAAGGATACAAAATTCATAGATCCAGTTCCGGGCCTCAGAAGCTTCAGGTGCAGAAACGCCAGCGATACATGGGGATACAAACCGTGTACCATTTCACCTCCTGTAACGATATCGCTTGAAGTTAAAATACAAGTGCAGTATTCCTCTTTCAAATGTGCATTTGTAACCTTTTTTGTGCGAGTATTCCCATTCTTTGTTCACAATTCGGAAGGCCTGCAAGAGATGAAACATGAGTAACAAAACTTTTGAAGAAGATACTTCGCAACTAAGTATTAATAAATATGAAACCAAGAAACGTACAATGTCTTCATAAGGAGGGCCAGCATGGAATCTGATAATGCAGGTCTCGTCACTATCCCCGTCTTTCTCAGTAACATACGTGGGCGCCATCTGTTTATCGACAAGATCCGGATAGAAAATGTTAAACTTGTACCCTTGAACGACCTTTGGAGGCGGATTATCATGATCATAATGTGTTTGATTGTATTTGTTCCACTCATAACCCGTATGAACACGGTTGAAATATTTCGGTTTCCTCGGCCGATACTTATCATGCCACCAGTATACCTGTACAGGTACCCATATATTAGGATCATAGTCCAAATAATTAACATATGCTATGTGTAAAACTCCATATCAAACTGCTGCACACACTTAAACTCTTAAAGAACAGAGAAGGTTTACTTCAAAATGAGTGGGCTGTCAATGAATTGGTCTATATTTAGACAAGTACGGAAGTTCCCGACCCAAAAGAATCCTTATTCATAATATTTATCCCCATATGAAAATTCCCAGCCCCGAGAGGCCGAAACCAATCCATGTATTTTACAGTAAAACAAAATTTGCATCCACCCTATTTTTTTCTTTAAATCTTTATTTGTCAGTTCATCAAAGTTTATGAGGTCAATAAATTTACAACATCAAGCCTGTTTTGGGTATAAAATGGACTGGAAATGAATACAGGTAAGCATTCAAAAATATTGGGTTTAAATCGGAATTTATTCTTTTTGATTTAATCAGTTTTGATTTAGTATTGGATTCGATTGACATTTGACATCCCTATTCCGAATCCATTGTCAATGAGAAGAATCTTATCACGGGGTAGTTCATAAAATGATTGCTATATTGAACATGAACCATACAACGAGTAATATACCTGTGAATCAAGATTTATTTCTGCACCGGAGCCAAGTACTGCATCACCATCTTCTAAGGCTCCCATAACTTTCTTAGCCCTGATCTCAAAATCGTCCTCTGGTTCAGCACGTTTAGAAGTTATCGCCTCTTTTATTCGCCTTTGTTGATCCTTCAATACAGCCAAACGCTTCTTCTCCTGTAAAAGCACAGCCATCAACATAGTGTGAACACACAAAAGTGAATAATCTTGTTAGATGCTCCGCTTATGATTCTTTGTCTTATTTTTTTAATGTAAATAAAGAAAACTTATTAGGTGCCCCGCTAGTGATTTCTCCCTTATTTTATGAACTTTGAATTCCCTTTTAGATCTCTAATGCAACCTTTCGGCTTTGGAGAGAGCGTAGCCTCAAGCGACTAAACTTTCTGACCCTAAAGCGAGCCCGCATCTTACTAGAGATGATTAGAGCTCTAAAAGACTTTTCAAAGTTAATAAGATAAGAAAGAAGTCACGATGCATAAGGTAAAAGAATGTATTAGAAGAATTTAATAGCATTTAGCTTACCAATATGAGTTTGTCCTCGTCAGGATCAATTGCTTCTTCCGATTCATCACCGTGTAACAGCTGTGGTGAGAATGAACCTTCCTCTTCTTCCTCTTCCTCTTTTTTTTTTTTTTCCCTTTCTTCTTCTACAAGAGCTTGTGCCGCCTCATTTGTGATAGGTTCTGGAGAAAATTCTCGAGATTCTAAACACAGGAGGTGTATCAGAAAACCAATGAGATAAATAATCTTCTTAATAAAGAGTTAAAGATCAGAACACTGAAAAGAAAGTAACTCATACCTTCCATTTCAGGTTCAATATCCTCTTCAGTCTTTTCCTCCTTAGATTGCAAGTTATCACCATCAAGAGGTTGTTCAAGGCGATTTAGCTGCCTCCTTAACATCTTGGCATGAATTTCCTTCAAACAAGCCTGAACATAAAGAGGGTGAATTTCAACTGAAAAACCAGGCTCTATATTAAAAGCATAACTTACATGTTTAAACTTTAAAAACAATCCAGGTGCCCATACCTTTGCCTTGTATATGTGAAGCCGTTTAAGCACAGCTTCCCAGAACTCAACCACCTTAGCTTCGCCAGAACGCATATCCGACTCAATTTTTGCCTGCAGCTCTACCAAATCTTTGTGTGACTTGCCCTCTAAGAAATTTCTGACATCTGTCTCAATACTCGAATGCAGCCCTCGTTCTTCAGCGAGTAACTCAGCAGGAGGTTGCTCTCCACGAACTCTAGCCCGATCTATTGCATCCTTTCTCCTAGCTTCACCCAACTCCCACTCACAAACCACCATTAGTGCCTGTCAGATAATAAATCAGCCATGTATTTGAAAAACTATGGCAAAACAGTAAAGATTAGGAAAGGCTAGAACTAACTAAATTTTGTCATCAAGTTTCATTTTTTCCAATTGTATGACTCTGAGGCAAAACTAAGAGAAGGTAACGTTCTAACAATGTAGATTCAACTCTTCAAGGACAAAAGGAAGTTGAATATTCCACATTACATAATCTCTGGACAAGGTTCAATGTTAATGCCCTCAGCCAATTGCATGAAACAGAATCGCTTGAAAGAGATGTTCTGTGCCTATTGCATAATACTGGAGGTTGCCTGAGGGTTCCATGGCTTCAAACAGTGCCGTGTAAATCATGAGGGCCATCTTATTGACAAAAACTATACTTTAATCAAAATGAGACATTCAAAAAGAAAAGAAGTCGCAGCTATGAGCTTGTCTTACGGGCTTAGACAGGATACCAACAGCCATTTTTTTTCTAAAACTTGCACCATAAAAGGTCACATTTCACGGTATTTATACTAATTCGAACATAAGTAAATCAGTAAGAGCACGAAGCACTATAATAAGCAGATAAACACCACCTCATTCAGAGTACTTTAGTCCAATAGTGAGACTAAGTTGTTCTATACTTCCATATACGATTCTGATTTCTGAGAGAAGCCAAGAAATCTCCATATACACAAATAAATAAAAAGAAAAGCAAAACTATTATCCTCAAAAAAGACACACGGCCCTGTTAACCTAATGAACCAAATCTTTAGTATACTTGCGCACATGGAACTTCCTCATTTGAGGTGGATTTTGGAGAGGTTGTCTTATATGCTTCTTCTAGAGACTGGAATGGGATTTAGTAAAGGCATCTTTGACAATGAGCATGAAGTATATTTGGTTACCCAATAAAAAAGAGCCAGTATGGATTTGAAAATTAATGATTTTGAGAAAAAAAAAAAAAAAAAAAAAATATATCCAAATACAAGCTGTTGTTGAGAATTTTATGTGGGATCATGCAAAAAAGAGACAGCAATTACGGGTGTGCACGACCCTCAGATGGAAGAGGAAGTAACATCAATGAAAACCATGACACCAACAGAAACAACAGTCGACAAGTTAAAGAGCTAATAAAAGCACAGGTCGCTTGTTAAATGGATTTAATGATGAGAAAAGGAACCGTTTTAGAGATTCAAACAATGGCATGGATTCTAGGTTAGAAAAGAAGAGTAGTCGCTAGGCTTCATAGATTATTTAAAAGGGCTAAACTCACACCACAAGGCCATGATGACAGTCAGATAAATCGTTTAAAACAACTATGACACTTGTACTATACACTATTATGATTATGACAGAATTAAATAAAGTATATACGGAGTAATAAATATGAGCAAGGCATACGAAAAGGTAGAAATTCAGTAACCACGAAAATGTCATGGTCATCAGCAATTAGATATCTTAATAATAAATTTGTCACAGAGTAGGTGTCTTACGACAGGTCGTTTTCATTTCAACAAAGTAACCACAAAGGTTTTCAAATACTTGGCCATTTGCAGCTCACTTAGCAACACTCGGGTATATAGGGATGAAAAGGGTTCCCCAGCTATGAATGTATCCTACGAATTGCGAATCGTTAAAGAATGATTTCTATCATGTTACTTACTGAAAATACATACAACACACATTCTACAGTCGCTAATCTGTAATGCGTATTCATAGCTAATCCGGTAACCATGCTTTAATCGATGAATAATACCTGCCAATATGATGTATGAGTTGGTGTTTGTCTATCCAAGTTGAGATGCAATTTGATATCATCATGGAGCTCTTCCATTTCCTTAACAGTTAGGCCCTGAACAAAATCCAGCACACACAGTTAAGTACATAGTAACAAACAAATCCACAGAAGTTGAGAAATACTACCAACTGTTTTCCTTTTACATGGAGTATCATTCTGTCGATTGATAATTGTAACTATGCCTTTAGGCAATCCAAAAAGTAACAACAAAAAGGCTATTACTTGTTCTCTCTAATATCATTCAGTGTCACATGCGTAGTGTTAAGCAAACATAGGTTACAGTAGCCATATGTATTTGACTATTATTGTACAATCAAATTTATGAAAATTTGGTTTCACTAGTTTTCCAATCATCTATTTCTTCCATAGACTAATCAGTCAAACAACAGCCTTAACAATTACATAGCAATCAGAACTAGAACCTTAACAAAGACAAAAAACAAAGCAGATAAAACTTATCCTTCCTTCAACTTCCAATGCTAACTTCACATAAAAGCGTAAAATTTTAAACTATTCAGAAAATACTAAAATAGCACTACAATACAGCATATGACCAGCAAAAGGAGGAGAAATGCCGCTCATCTTCATCATATCCTATTTGAGTCCATGTAAAAACTCGGACTCTTGATGTAATTAAGGGATAGCATGCTTCCTAATCATCAACTATTAAGAACATAGGATCGAAGCTCCAACCTAAACTATTCGTCACTCGCAATCCTACTTAACCAATTTCTTCAGCGTAACAAATACAATGGGAAGACTGTCAGCCAGTCAATTACCCAACACTAAGTCAGACTATAAATATTACACAGTAGAATACGTATATATAACCAATGGAAGACATCAAGCTTTCACATGACCACAATTACTCTGATCAACCCAACACGCGAATGCGAAACTCATTACTCTTATCAAGAGTCATTGTAAGGCATAATTTAACAACCAAGCCCAACATATCTTAAGACCGAATTGCACCCTCATCAAATTACCAATGACAACTTTTCTATAAAATTCCTAAAACTCATCAGAGGACTATCAGAGGCATAACTTAATTAATTCATGTAATATAGTACTCCACATTACGACTACAGATTCAATCTAATTTAATCAACATCCTATAACTAATTTCCCAAATCACAACAACGTGCCTAATAAGAAAATCATCACCAATATCCACGACTACTATTTACCCTTCATCACAGCTCTTAACCAAGAGACCAAGACTAAAAGTTACCCTTATCAATTCAATAAGAAAAATCACTAGCAGCTTGGTTTCTAAGAATGCCTCTGGACAATGTTAAACTACCATTTTTCAGATATAATCGTTAAATCAGTCTAAATTGTTCCATGTCACTCACAAACAAATACAGCACATTCACATTCACATACACTACCACCACCAACATCATTTCAACTCATTATCGTTTAGGCGTTACTACTATATATGGCAAAATTACAGCTTACCCCAAATTATGACTGACACAAAGAAACAATGAATCAATGAATCGATCAAAAGCCAATCACAACACAACAATAACGAAACCTACCAAATACAATCAAGCTTCCAAAAATCTACCTTAAACATCATAAAAGGCTCATTCACAAAGATTAACATGAACATAATTCTACTTTATTCCTATATCCGAGTAGTCGAGTACAATAAAGCAAAGAAAATGGAGTTTCCGTTCATATACCTTAAAGACCATATAAGGCTCATCCACGTCGACATCAAACTCATCAGTTTCATCAAGATAGGTAGTGAGCACGTCAATGGGCTTCATTCTCCCTTCGCGAAGCCGAATTTTAGACCGAACTTTACTCTGATCAAAATGAAACTCAACTTCTTTCTTCTCAAAATCATCAGCTTCAGCCCTAGCTCTTTCCCTCTGCAACAACATCATCTCCTCTTCTCGTTGCGCTTTCTCGGCCGCTCTCTCTTCTCTTCGCTTCTTCACCTTCTCAATCTCCGCCATTCTCTCCTTCTGTCGCCTCTTCTCCGCCTTCACCGTGTACTCATCCATCGGCACTCCCATCGTCACGTCCTTCTGTATCTTCTTCCCCCACACGAACTTCTCGTTCAAGTTCGCGTCTCCAAACGGATTCGAGTCGTTTGAGTAGCCGGAAACTGTTGTTGTTTTGAGCTTTTTGGCGACTCGCATTGCCTTTTTCTGCGCTTTTTTCGCTAGATATTCCCTGATTTCTTCTTCCGAAACGGCTTTTCGCCTGCTGCTTCTTCTGTCGTCATCGATGTCGGACGATTCCGGCGAGAAGCTCCGGCGTCTGCGTCGGCGTGAGGAGCTGCTACGGCGGCGAGAGGAACGATGGTCGTCGGACGAGTTGGACGCGGTAGGCGAGTCGGAATCGTCGTTGGAGTGGTGACGGCGGTGGTGTCTTCTGCTGGAAGATTTATCCGCTCGACTGCTGGATTTTTCGATTTTGCCCATGTTTGATTGGGGTTTTAGCAAGAGTTGTAGAATTCAAATGAAGAATTTATGAAATGAATCAGAGGAACTGAACCCTAATTTTGTGGAGTTCATAAGATTGCGACGATGATGAGAAAAAATCTCAGGAAAATGGGAAAATAACCGACCCAATATTTATCAAAAAAATAAAAAAAT
>JAOWBH010198573.1:0-17747 GCA_028566215.1 Silene coronaria
GACCATACTGACAGAAAAACCGTCAGTAATCCGTCAGTATAATATTCCTGACGGAAAAACCGTCAGGATTCCGTTTTCTGTGACGAAATGGAATGACGGACATTACTGACGGAAAATCCGTCAGGAAAGCGTGTTTCCTGACGGATAAGGGGCTGTACTGACGGAAAATTTCCGTCAGTTTTCCGCCTTTTTTTTGTAGTGAAAATGCACTTTATTAATATAAGTAGTACTTTCAATCTCTTTAAACACTAGTCATTTAAACTTATCAATAAATCTCGTCAATTATTGTCGAGTGTTAAAATAAGCTACAGATAGAACCCTAACACAAACAGATTTCTATGTTGTACGTGTAGTCGTTCGAAGTGAAAACTAATAACATAATCAAGACGTTATTCAACCCATCTATTCAGTAACTACGTGTTCATCATAATCATAACTTAATTGTTAAAAGCTAATAAAGATGGCGACATAATTAAGCCACGTTAACTTAAGTAAAAGACGCCAATTGTGAGCTTAATCTGCCCTCCACCGCCTCTAATTTCATTATTAATTCTAATTTAATTCATTAAATTGCTTTTCTGCAAGATTTTCTGTTCTTTGTCTGTCACTATTAACTCTGACCACAAAACCTGACATTTTATTAACATTGTTCATTGTTGAATGTTGTCCTCCGATCATTAATTACATGAATGACGAATCCTATAAATCATGCATGTAAATCTATGTCTTATTGTCTTTAAACTTAACCGACAAGTAATTAGATAAGATCAGAAGTGAGAAAATAATAAAGAAAGAACGCACAGATTTACGTGGTTCACTAACTGTGGGTTAGCTATGTACATCCACAGGACAGAATGGTGAGAGTTTTATTGATTGTGAGGAGTTTTCTGATTACAAATTCATAACGGAATGATAAGCATGACTACGAGACCCCGTGATAGCCGTTCGAAGCGATAACGATTAACATAACAGATTCAAGGCACAAATCCAAAAATCGAGATCTTATGTTAATGAGATCAATTGGTAAAGAGTTGTTCTAACATGATCGCGATCTTAGGTTTAAATCCAAAGAATGCAGCAATGCTAATTGCTAAACTCATAAGAAATAATTTTACAGGTCTCAAGTCCGGACAAAACCGAATGGTATAAAGATTGATTAAACATCTAAACATGCGTTTGTGTTTGTTTGTCAATTGTCGCAATCGTGATTCCTTTACGTGTCACAATTACATATTGCCATGCAGAATTTTCGTGTTCTAATAAAGAGATTCTGGCTAGCTATCTATAAGGCTGACAGGTTCCAATCCAATTTATGAAGGTCACTCCTTAAAATTGTTATTTATTTACAAAGTTTAATTTAAATAAAATGTTTATACATTGTACAATGGATTTCTGTCATATTATAAAGCTCGCGATATGAACAATAAGTTTGTACATTTGTAGCTCACCAAGATCTTACGTATGATATTAACGAATCGACTTGAACACTTAGATCAACTAGTAAGATGTTAATTCTAATGATGATCTCAAGTTTAAGCCTTGAAAATGCGACAATCATAAAACGATTCATGAAGGAGAGCTTTAATTACCTTCCTAATGGCTATACTCATATCTGATTCGAATTCGGACTAAACCTAGTAGCAATGTAGCATCCACCAAAAAAAGCTCTTTAGTTATATATTCTTTTTATTTTGTGATATGTATTGTAACGTAACTATTACATATATAGAGTATTATTTGCGTAAATTTAGGTCAAAATGTGTCGTAGTTTAAGTTGACAAAAATAACGAGTGTGTTATTGTCCGCCAAATGAAATACTTCATATAATTTATATGGACATAATTGATTCGCTCTTCTTTAGTGTACTAGAATTTGTGCAATTACACAACAGTTAGCTCAAATGGTAAGAAAACTCGTACTCCGAACATGAAGTTGGGGGCTTGATTTTCATATGTAACGTACGCTCATTTTAATCATAAAAAAATATATATACGTACACTAATAATTATATATATTTTATTTTGTTAGTAACATTAATAGATAAGAGTATAATGCATGGTAAATTGGTAATACACTAATCTCAATATAACCCACAACATTTTAAAAATTGATATGAACAAAGTTTGACTACAACTCATCCGCAATTATGGGACAGTCAATAATGTTGTCTCCTCGTTTGGAATCAAGATTTTTGCATTAGACAAATGGCGAATAATATTATTATCTTTATTAAATAAGTCCTAGACTCCTAGGTATGAAAATACATTAATTTAATTGCCAACAATAATTATTGCGTAAAACATTTTCACATTATTAGTAATAAATAAATAACTTTGTTTTAATTTAAAA
Source organism: Silene coronaria (assembly GCA_028566215.1). NCBI lineage: Eukaryota > Viridiplantae > Streptophyta > Magnoliopsida > Caryophyllales > Caryophyllaceae > Silene > Silene coronaria. The sequence goes on from JAOWBH010198573.1 coordinate 2,350, forward strand.
TTGAATAGTCTCAATAATTATAGTTTTTTTTTTTTTTTGAAATAAATATTATAATTATATGTAAACAAATGATTATGACTAGACATAAAATGTAAACATTAAACCTTTATAACATTTTTTTAATATTATAATTAAGTTAATTATCCCGTTGCAACGCATGAATGTTTAAACTAGTAATTAATTAATTTTTAAATCGAGAAACATGTAGCACGAATTCTTACATTACATATGTACGTACGTAATATGGACAACCTTTAGCTCTCTTGACTATTTTAAACTCTTACATATCTTCCTATGTAAGATACAAGTATCGCATATTCTCTTCAAAGAAGTATGGCACAAAATAATGTCCTAGAATATTTTTTTTAGCAATGAATTTTAATTGATATGTGTATGATCATGTGAGTATCATCAATCTAGGCATCTAGCTATTGAATTGAACTATTAATTTATTCAAAATACAAGTCTAAGTACTCTTAATTTTGTTATTCTAGGGCATAATTAGTACAAAAAAGTTGTAAGATTATTATTACCACTTGCCCTTAAAACATGGGGCTTTATCACCTATAGGAACAATTTCTTAGCCGTCCAAACCTTATAATCTTCTCAAAATCTTATTCCAAATAATGATATGGACATTTATATTCAGTCTACTCATTATTCTCCTACCCTCTTGGGTACCATTTGTCCGCGGAAGAGAAATACTTGAGACACGATTGGTTAAAATTAGCTGAAAATATAATGATACCTAAAAAAATTGTTGATTATTTAAAATTTATAAGCTAAAATACATGATTAACTTTAAAGTATTTGGTAAATGTTTTAATGAAGCGAAATTATATTATCTGATGATACTCGTGTTCCACCTAGTTTATTATAAGTACTAACTAGTTTAGTTTTTTTTTTAGATAAAAATGTTAGAAACTTTCACGATTAACTTAATGGTATTAACTCCATTTGAAAATGTAACTAAACATAATTTATGTGAAAATTGTGTCCCAGTATTTACAATTAATATTTATCGTATAATTTTTTTTAATTTTTTGGTACAAATGGTATAAAATTAATTATGAGGCAAATATTATTCAATAATAAATATAGATAGTAGAGTCAATTAATTAGGAAGAAGATATTGTATTAGTCATATGATCACTAAGGCGGGAAAATTAGAGAGTTGTTAATCTTTTAGTATATAGGGGATTGCAACGATTATAGATTGAGTCGATTTTATTTAACTTTAGTCAAATAAGGTAGCTGATTCTTTTATCGTATGAACAGAATATGACCTTTTATGGATTATCAAATCGATAATTAAAGCATGATTTACTATAATCCATATCTTACCCTCCAAAAGATGCAAAGAATCACATAAGATTAGGTTGAACAAAATCATAAATAGTGTGAAGGAAGAAAATCTTCTTATTACAAAACCAAACAACTTGGGCCTCAAAAGACCAACCGAAATAACTGTCAAGAACGAACCTTAAGGAGGAGGATGAGAAGATTAAAAGAAACCAACTTTCGGTTGGGCCCACTTGATAGGGTCGGGTTGGGCCCACAAACCACAGCCCCACGAGTGAAGAGAGGTTAAAGAAGGAAAACGACGTCGGAATGCAGCGACTCGCAATAAGACAAGTGGGCCTACTTTATACTTATGGACATGTCATTCTGCTTGGGCTATGATTCATTTGGGCCCACTTATCTTGGTGTTTAGTGCCTTCCTTTCACTTATTATTATGCATTTTGGTCACTACTATGGTCCTTCTTGTTCTACTTCTATTTTTGATTTTGGACCCATTTTTTAATAATAATAATAATAATAATAATAATAATAATGTTGATATGTACCCATATATCCTACCATTATGTTTTCGAAATACTCGATCGCCAACTCGGAAGATATTAACTTATTGATTAAGACGTAGGTGTCTGTCTAATCATAGATTTCGTTTTCTGTAATTCAATAATTCATTTGTCGTGAGAAATAAACTTACATTATTATCAGTTAAGGAAAGATTATCGTAATAAGTCTCTTTATAAATTGTCCGATAACAAATATTCACTAATAATGTATACAATAACAATTATCTTGGGTCATTCGAAAACAGTCTCTTTGTGTTGCTAACACAAGGGTAAGACTGCATATTTACCCCGCAATTTACGGGAGCCATTGAGGTATTAGGGTAATGTTGTTGTAATGTATACAACAGAGATATATACTTGTGTTTTAGTTGGCTATATTAAAATGTGTATCAATGTATGTTTATTTCCAATAAGTAAAAAGGATTTTTGTAAGATTATAAGCAGTTTATAGATTATACATCAAATGTAGTACATCTGATTGTGTATTTGAGTTTTAGTATAAAGTTTATATGCACGTTCACTTTAAACATTAAACTAAAAATATACAATATTGCTCAAAAATTGTACTCCCTCCGTCCCGGTCATTTGTTATCCTTTTCTATTTTAGGGTGTCTTAGTCAATTGTTATCCTTTCTATTTTAGGATTGTATTTATGAACAATTTAATTTTTTTTCACTCAATTTGGTACATTTGTCATCTTATAATTGTCCCTCTCCTTTTTCCTTAGTATTTGTGCCAAAACCAAAAGGACAACAATTGATCGGGATAGATTGAGTACATATAAATTCGAGTATGCTCAGAAAAAACAGCATATATGCTCAATAAGTAAAAGGTTATGAGGTAATACATTAGATACGTAATCTTTTTTTGTCGATTATAAGAAGGTCATGTTGTACTTGGAGCACATGTGGCAATATAGCCGTCATTGTGAAAGAATTCTTAGCGTGGTAATATGATCGACAAATTATTGATGATCACGTTCATGACTACATGAAGAGCATGACAATTGAGTACGACCCTCCAAACTTTAAAACTAAGGGCTACACATACCATCAAATCGACACATATATAAATTTGGTGACTTCTTTTTATGTGTAAAAGGTAGGTAGCTAAACTAGCAACTCCTTGTTTCAACTTGTTTGTCCTACATGACTAGTGGCGGGATTTTGAGGGGCTAGTAGGTGCGGTTGTCCCCTGTTGGTGGCTGAAATATTCAAAGTATTTGGTTAAAAAATTTCAAACTTTTTTTGTGTTTTCCTCTTACATTATGACCAGTTTGTCCCCGCTGAAATTTTTCGCCACTGTTGAGGTCAAATCCTGGCTCTGGCACTATACATGACTTTGACAATCTTAGTCAAGGTGGCTAAATAAATTGCATAAAAACAATTAAAAATAATTACAATTACGTATTTATTTGTTACAAAAACCTTAATAACTATGCCAGGCATTATCTCGAGAATATCTCGCTTCTCGAGTAGATCAGATCAGGGTTCCATTTGTATGTTCTACGTGACTTTGACTTGACTATCATTAGTCAAGGAAGTCAAATAAAGCCTCCTCAAAACATTACATTATATGCTTCTAACATTAACTCACTAGAAATTATCTAAAACGATCTAAAATAGTTAATTTGTAACAAAAACGTTAATAATCACGCTTGGTATCATCTTGAATATATTAGGGTTCGTCCCATTGGATAGAGCCTGAATTCAAACTTACTCATTTTCAAAAAGATCTAATCGATATGACCTGACCTAATCTGAACACTCATTTATCAAATCTAGTTGAAAGACCAGAAAGCGTTATTTAAAAATACGTAAATTGAATTAATAAATGGGGTAGGAGATTAGGAATGTGCTTGGAATAATCCAGATTAGCAACTATAAAAAGATAATTACATAAAATAATATAAAGTAGAACCACTAAATTGAGCTTGTTTGAGTGTTCGACATCTAAGGTAGGTGATTATTTAGTTGAAAAAAAAGCTAAAAAAAGAATTAAATAATCAATGTTTTCTGTTGGAGTTCTAGTAGTTAACGGTATAAAGGAATAACTAACCTCCTACTTATTATAGTATAAAATCTTGGTCGGATTAAAATATGATATCTTACACAGGAACTAGATTAATTAATTTAATAAAGAAATTAAGTTGTTAACCCTTGGAACATCGAAGGTCCAGTGCCCCTCTTTATTCTGACCTTAAAATTGACTCGAGTCTTTGTAAAATTACGCTAATTTTGTGTAAAACAGTCTTACATTTAATCATAACACATGACCTGTTGTAGATTATAAATATGAAACTTTTCGGTCTTTATGTATATTCTCATTTCTTAATACATATATATTCAGCAAATTGATTTACCGTAAAATAATCTTACATAATTAATCGTTTTTTGCCTTTTAAATTGCACGAGTGTTCTAACTTTATTCACAAATTCTCATATGTGACAGTCTGACAGACATATCCATCACAAGCTTGTCAATCTGTTTTGTCTAATACCCACATGGGGCATTACTTGTCTGTCGGAAACTTTTGACGGATATGCACGTCAGGTTGTCATGAGGGAGACTTGTTGAACTTTATTAGCTAGCAATTATGTACCCAATAGTCAATACTGCTGCCAGATTTGAAAGAACCACTTGCCATTAATGTATAGAATTGCAATTTGCAAGAAGAAAATGCCAATTCAAACAAAATCTTTCACAAATTAATCTTGTTCTTTAAATAGTGTTTGGATGAAATAATTTAAATGATAAACTTTGATTGTTTACTTAACTATATATTTACGTTGCTTTACAACCGAACGTGTTCATTTACAGTTACACCCATAATTACGTCTCTGCATGCGAATGATTTGAATAGGAAAGCTAGCTCGTTAGTCTAGAATGTAGCCAAATAGGACTTTGTTCATTTTCCGGCTGAAATTAGTTGAACTAAATTGAATGTAGTTGAGCTGAGCTGAGCTGAGTCGAGTCGAAATTAAGCTGCAAAAAACAGGGCCTAACTACAACTAGAATATGAAGTTTAATTTGAAGGTTACTCCATAGAAAATCCCAAAAACCGACTAAATAATGAAAAGGACTAACATGGGAAACAAATATTAAAACGGTGTTTCTAACGTGTGCCATAAGGACACATATTAATAAGGGAACTAGTTTGTAGGCCCGGGCATCAGTATAATCACTTGTAATAATATAAGGTAGTATCTTATGATATTATTACAAACTTTAGGTCAGAAAGTCGGTATTATAAGCTATCATTGAAAACAGAGGTTCAGGTAAAGAAGTCTACTAATAAATTCATCATACAATGCAAAAGTTTAGCCAATAAAATCCTCCTGACTGCTTCTGATTACGATGTACTAAATTATCTTCCGTTATAACTTGTACTTAGATAAAGATTGTTGTGAATAAAGTTAATGTACAAGCTCAATTTTCACTTTAAAATCGGTTTTTTCATCATTCAGCAAGAACAATATCTCGATTAGTCATTCTCGATCTATAAGACGAAATTGGAATAAAAACAAGAGACTACAACTCAACAAAAGAGTACTATAATCTCATTAAGTGTCAATTATGAATAAAACATAAAAACATCATGACTTACATAGTTACATTACTTAGATATGTTACATGGCTTTACAAAAGTAGAGAGAAAAGGTTATTACTTATTAGTTGTGAATAAGGTAATTAGAGAAAGATATATATAGTTGTGAATATATCATGAAAAATTGATGTACAAATTCAATTTTCACTTTAAAATCGACTTTTTCATCATTCAGCCTAAACAACACGTCGATAAATCATTCTCGATCTATAAGACGAAACTGGAATAAAAACAAGAGACTACAACTCTACAAAAGAGTACTATATTCTCATTAAATGTCAATTATGTAAAAACATAAAAAAACATCATGACTTACATAGTTACATTACTTACATATGTTACATGACTTTACAAAAGTAGTGTGAAAAAGTTATTACTTATTAGTTGTGAATAAGGTAATTAGAGAAAGATCATTGTGAATAATTATTGATGCACAAACTCAATTTTCACTTAAAATCGGTTTTTTCATCATTCAGCAAGAACGACATCTGACATCTCGACAAGTCATTCTCGAGACGAAATTGGAATAAAAACAAGACTACAACTCTATAAAAGAGTACTATATTCTCATTAAGTGTCAATTATGAATAAAACATAAAAACAACATGACTTACATAGTTACATTACTTAGATATGTTACATGACTTTATAGAAAAGTAAAGAGAAAAGGTTAATAGTTGTTAGATGAAAGGTAAATTAACAAGCACCACCTTATTAAGTTGATAATGAAATCCACTCATATAAATTTAAAGTTGTTTTTTTAACGTGTTTATAAATTGGTATTTAACGTGTTATGTTCGCCGAAATCGAGTTTTGGAAATACATGTTGGCATCTAGTCATTGTCTAAATTATTTGCACTTTTTATAGCATTGAATTTCCTGTTTTTTCTCAACTTGTATGTCAAGCAGGTGAAGATCTTTTCAATGTCAATTTTCTTGGATATTCCTCTAACAATAGGTCTTTCTTGTGACGGATATATTCGTCACAAGGTTGTGACGGTTTAAGTATCATCCATATGATTAGATAAGACATAAATTAAAGTGTCTAAAGAGTCACAAACGATTTGTCTTATCTTCCCATGTGGGTTTTTACTTAACCCGTCAGACGGATTAACGGATATTGACTGTCACATATAAGAATTTGTATTCCTCGAATTCTAATTTAATTTAATTATAGTGCATCCAACTCATCTAGTTTATGAAACCCATTTTTCTTCTTCTACTTATTATATTATATTGAAACTAGTTTTTGTACCCGTGTAAAATTACGACCGTGTTTGAGTTATTTGTATAAGTTCATGTTTTACGTAAAATCATTGTTTGGAACATGTTGATATGTTGGTAGCCTTGTGTTGTTTGACACACAAAAATGATGTACATGAGTTATAATTCATGTATTTTGGTGAAAATCAGAACAATATGTTATTAACATCTAATTTCAGATCGATCACATGAATTAAAGTATTTTAGGTGTACGTAGATGTTGTAACTTATCAAATATCAATGTAACATGGAATTGCTTAACTTAACATTGAAATCTATTAGACAGAAATAATTTTGTCAATTGAAATAGTTGATACCTTCGTAGCACATTTTCATCATTGACTAATATTTTCTTACATAATACGTATATATTTTACGAAAGTGCGTGGTTGTATTAATAACGCTTGTGTCACAACTGCAACGTTAGATATCGTTATATATATTTGAGAACATTACGATTAATATTCACATTAACTAACATAGTGTATTTCTGAAGTTCACATTTCATTTGCATACCTTTAGATTTAAAAAAAAAAAAAAAATCAATCTAATTTTCTAAAATCCTAACATTACTATCTATTACTTTCTTTAAATATAGATCACGTCAAACGGATCACCGGGTCGAAATTTTTTGGTCTCAACCCTGAAGTAAACAGGCCGAATTTTCGGGTCGGGTCAGAATTGACAGCTCCAATCATAAGTATCGACATTCAACGGTTCTACATTTCTACACCTCTACCGGCTAAATTAGCCGACATCGTCACTCGTAACTAAACACGGGTTTGAATTTTCATGGGTTCACTAGACCAAAACAACCCATCAAACTAATCCAACAAGTATGAGTTACCCAGCCCAATCTTCCCAATTGATAATAAGGCCCAATTTAATAATTCCACATAGTTGAAATATACCCAACTCAAATTGAATTTAATTGATACATTTCAAAGTTGAAGTAAAATTCAATTGAATTGGGAAAATGGAGGGAACGAAGAATCAAATCAGGAAATTAGATGCATATCCCAGAATAATTGAGAAAATCTACGGTAAATTTCTCCGAAATTCGTACACTTTTCTTTGTTTATATTTGTATTTCATTTGGTAAATTGGACGATTTTAAATGATTGTTAGTACGTTTTTTGTAGTGTGTTATGGTAAATTGCGGGGTAAGGGAGGTCGGATTTTTCAAATTATGAGATGGCTGCGGAAACAGCCTTATTATGTTTGAAAATACAAAGTTAAGATTGCGTACATCCGACTCCTTAACTGTCCTAAACAGGAGACGCTTTGAGTCAGTCGGATAAAGTCCCTAGGCTACACCGTTGGACTTGCTCTAAGGTCGCTTTATTACCTGTTTTTGTTATTGTACCTGAGATACAAGGCTTTCAATTATCATGAATTGTAATGTTATTGCAGGTCTGTTTCTGCATGCTGTCATTTTCCCTGCATTGCCTTGCTCTCTTCGCAGCGTCAATGCTATGGATATTAGTAAAAAACAGCACCTTGATTTCGTACGTGACTTGATTTATTACAAAACTGTAGCTTCTCTATTCTTTGATGGAGTAGCAGATCCCTCTTTCCCTTATCTTTGGTCATCTTGATGTTGAGGTCTTAGCAGTTCTGTACTTTTGTCGGAAGCTAAGAAAGAGCCAGCTGACATTCTGTAATGGCAAGGCTAGGAACGATTTGCTTTATGTATAGAGACGCAACAAGATGGTATTGCAGATGATCTTGCTTTTCTCTGATGTTTCTGAAAACGTTTTTTTTCCCTTTCCATGCTGAAGTTTGTTGTGAATGGTTATTGCAGATAAACATCGTTGCAACAATTGTGAGGATGTTCGTGAAGCATACAATAAGAAAGGCTGGGCACTTTCAAATCCGCAACAAGATGGTATTGCAGATGATCTTGCTTTTCTCTGATGTTTCTGAAAACGTCGTTTTTCTTCTTCCATGCTGAAGTTTGCTGTGAATGGTTATTGCAGATGAACATTGTTGCAACAATTGTGAGGATGTCCGTGAAGCATACCAGCAGAAGGAAAACTAACATGATTGATCAGGTAGATTTTTACATTCATTTATCAAACCATTAGTTACATCTTGGGTATAATAATAGGAGTACAGGACTATAGGAGTCATATGTTGTCGAACTACGTTGCTCTATGTATTTAAGTTTGGGTTTCAGCAGAATAGAACTTCTGAGAGTACCCATTACAAGTACTTTGAACTGTTGTCATTTGGATTCTGTTGAGTCCATGTTCTATGCTAAATTTGTAACGGCTAAAAGCTAAATTTTGTTAGGCAGTTCCTTAATGACATTATCTAGCTTTCAAATTGGATAATTGGCTTGTTTATGTCAATCTTTATTTCTGTTTCGTTAAAGGTTTATCAAGAAAACATGAGCTATTTAATTTCCTGTTAACCTTGTGTTTTCATATGTGACTTGCAGTGCAAAAGAGAGGTTTTGTACAGAAAATCAAGGAAGAAGAAGGTGAAGGATGTAGCATATATGGGTTTTTGGAATTTAACGAAGTAGCTGGTAATTTTCACTTTGCACCTGGGAAAAGTTTTCAACATTCAGGTGTTTATGTTCATGATTTATTGGCATTTCAGAAGGATATTTTCAATGTTACATTATATTTGCTTCTGACTTTGTTGGTAAAAAATGTTTACATATATTTATGAGTTACAAATTTTAAAAGTTGTAATGAAGAAGTGTTGCCATAAATCAACCATAAGAAATTATATACTCCGTATCATATATCTCTACTTATCTGTGGGTAATCTGATGCTTAAAGTTTACATAGGTTGACCACCAAATCCAAATGGGTACAACAAACTTGGGATGGAAGAAATACTAGCTTATTACTCTCTCTGATTCAGTCGAATGTCCGCCTTCTCCATTTACAGCCATTCCTTTTAGCTGTTACAATTCTTATTATGGTGTGTTTTGAGTAACCACAACAATAACCTTAGGATTATACTCTACTTCCGGACCTAATCCAAGAAACTTGATTAATGGCGACACCCTCACTTACACCCTAAACCGTGGCTTACACCAATCACTTCCACCCTTGACACTGCCAACTCCATCTCATCCACAGGTGGCTCACCATGTCCACACTCCAACCTAGATGCTAATGCAATAGTGTAACACTCGTATATGCCTCATATTTCCCCCTACACTCCTTTGCACCTGCCATATATCATATTTTATCGCTCCCTTATGCGCCCTCTCTTTGACCTGTCCACTTGTATGACCCTGGTTTGACCTGTCAATTCCCCCTCCCCTCCCCCCCCCCCCCCCCGTCCGTCACGACCACCCTCATGATGTGTCCTAGAAAAGGAAAGGAGGAAGAAAGAGGATGGTAGTCAACATGAGTGAGGCAAAGTGATGGTGACTGTCTGACCGACATGGGCATGAGGTAAGGGCCGGTGGTCAACATGGGTGGGGAAAGGAAACAGGTTCAAGGATAGAAAGATTAGGGTGATGGCAGATAGGAAGGATACATTTGTTGACTCCCTAACCCTATCCCACTTGTTTTGCTCTACTTAAAACATGGTTGCAAAAACAAATGTAAACTTCCTATTGAAGCGTAACGAATAGGACTTTGTTGATTTTTACAGTTCTTTTTGTGATTTATATTTTTTTTTCTCTTATGATATTGTTGTTAATCTGCTCATGCTACATGCCATACAAATTACAGATCAGTCACAACATCAATAGATTGACTTTTGGTGACTATTTCCCTGGTGTTATAAACCCACTTGATGGGTATGCCTTTTTTCCTTGTTATTCCCTTCTGTAGCTCTTAATAGTTGTATTGTAGTGTTTACAATTTTTTTCGAGGTCTGCTTATTATTTGTCTTTCTAAATTTCAGTGTGCGATGGATGCATAATACTTCAAAGTTCAAATGGCATGTATCAATATTTTTAAAGGTTTGCTTTTCTATGCTATGTTTCTCTGAAATATAGGATGATTTTCAGATCCTGTAATTTTAGATTACTCCCATTTTGTTCTGTTTCTAAAACTAAGCTTTATCCACTGGTTGTCTTGAACTCGTTGAATCCGGCTTGTGTTGGTCTAGGGGCTTACTAATCAGCCTGGCACTTAGACCTGGCAGAAGTAACTCCACCTGAGCAATCCGGTCTGCCTAAATGAACTCCTTGACATTGTATTGAATATCGGCTGCTGCGTAATAGATTTTCAACTTACTACGCCACACTTTTACAATATCTTCAGGGTAGCCATAGATAAATCTTTTGCCGATATTCGATACTTAGCCGATAGAAGGCTAATACAACTTACATGAGTCCTGCAAAAACAAAGTCGTTATGAACAGTAACATTAGATGCACTGCCACATCATAGTACACAATCGTGATGATTGCGATTGCAACTGAAACTGTTGTTTAATAACGTTCACTGAGCCGATCCTATCCCACCCTAATTTCATGGACGCGGAAATGACCCTTGTCCCTCGACAGTGACACAGTCGCAAGATACCTGTACCCATATTGTTCAAAAGCAAACATTCCCAAAACTTTCCAGATCAAATTGACACAACCTGTATCGGACATGAATGACCTGCTTGCGAGGTTTACTACAGACTACTAGCGCCTTTGAAGTAGTTTAGTATAGGATCATTTAACTAGCTTGTGCCTGCCACTGCATTTCACATGTATTACAGTTCTTTGATTTCAATCCATATCCAACATCGAATAATTTTTTTATACAGTAGTACATGGTGCTGATGACATTTCTCTATGAAAATAAGACTTGGTTGCTTTTTCTCTCTCACCATACTTCTTACATAGTTTAATACGACGACAAACAATACCAGGCTGCTTGGCTCATACTTCCTTATGTTTTCATTGATTTACTCTAGGTTTTCAACATTTGAGATGGTCATACTGAAATTCTAGGGTGACGCTTTCTTAAAATATTACGTACAAGATGCTCATATTTAAATCTTGTTTCGGACAAGTATCTTGTATTGTCATAAGAGGTATTAGTATGGCAGTATGCCATGCTACTCAAAAACCCTGCTTGAATACATACAATTCTCATGATGAAATTCATTTATTTTACAGGTGGTTCCAACTGTCTACACAGATTTGAATGGTCACAGAGTTCTGCCTTGGAGAAGGCAGTATTCTGTGACTGAGCACTTTACGAGTGCTAATGCTGGTCAATTTTGAGCTCTGCCTGGAGTTTTCTTCCTGTATGATCTTCTCCAACAAAGGTGAGGTCATTTTACGAGCTAAGTTAACCTCTCTAGTTCCAACATTCGTGTTAATATAAGATCTAATCCCCATCATGTTTTAGGTGAGACTTTCAAAGAGGAACACGTGCCTCCTTACACATGTTTGCGCTATAATTGGAGGTAATGTTCTGACGTCCTATCTGACTGCCTATTTTACCCTGACTCTTCTGATTATAACTTGTCTGCATGTGACCGACACTCGACACTCGAACATGGGTGCGACACTACGACACTTGGAGGCCTCGTTGTAAGCTAATAACAAATGTACATTTCACAAGTCATAGTCCGTCACCTAGTCACGCACGGATGCACCCTTGCCAAATGTTTCTAAACAAGTCCGAGTGACATACTAAGATACCACTGTGTATATCTTCCCCTCCGCCACTGAGATTGCATTCATAATTTAGTACTTTCTATGGAAGTTCACTTCACCTTCAGCTTACACACCTGGGATTGGTCAATTCAGGTGTTTTCACAGTTTCTCGAATTTCATACTGCATTTACCATGGACGAAAGGCGAAAAAGAAAACGATGGAAATTGTAAATTCAGCTTGCAAAAGGTTCTGTTGACGCTTCCATGTACCCACTGATTCACGTCATTCTCAAGATCGTCTTGACCGGGTAAGTTCAATCTGTTCACAGTTGCCAGCAATGCATTCCTTGGACATTTGGGGTGGGGCAGTAATGTCTGATCACAGCAACTACAGCTTTGTCACATGTTTAGAATAGATTTTCCTCTTATTTTGGCTTTGTCACATCACTATTTTGAATTTCATTACAGTTTATGATCACCCTGAATTTCTAGCATAAACGAATCATGTCTCTTTTTCATGACCGTCAAGATTTTTCCTTCGCGGTAATATTGTCAAATGCTGTCTTCCTATATTGCCTAGAGATCACTTCATCCTTCTATATCTAAACTCCAGAAGGATTTGATTCTTGGAGGACCGTGTTACCCGTATCATCTAAATATCTCATATTCTTTCTTTTCCAAGATACCTAATTTCTAAGTTCAACCCCTAAATAGGACCTACCTTCACTCCAGCCTCTGAAAATGGAATGATATTACTGAAATATGATGCTTTATACCTACCTTCTTTAGAATCCCTCTATACCACTAAAGGCAAAGTCTCACCAAATAGGAGGTAAACGTGTTGAACCAATCTCGAATTGGAAATATGAAGCTATTGTTGGCCTCGGATCAAGATCGTTTTGATCCATCATTTTTAGGTTGGATCAAGATTGTTCTGATCCATCATTTTCGTCAATACTTAATACTCTTATTTTCCACAAATCATGCAAGATTGATTTAACCAAGCTAGCAGACTCAACATTCTTATTATATAGTCATAGCACTGATTCTAATTTTCTTTCAGACCATAAAAAGCAAGAGATGTCCTAAATTTCGCTTATAATGTCGGTATATTCAAGTACATTACACAAATATTTGTGTAAAACAGCCTTCCAGAGTATTTGAGTAAAACCATTTTTAGCGGCTTTTTCATTTTTTGTTTTTTGGTGACGATCAGTTCACACAATATTAGCGTAGAGTGGTCTTACGAAAGATGGTTTCAATATATTTCCGTATCTAGAAGAGTCCATCCGAGGAGTGAGGACAAAATGAGTAGTTACTCAAAAACTCTGACATGTAGTGATTGAGAATCAGAATTTTGGCAACCTGACCTAACAAAGTTGTTGGTATCTCTAACTTTTGTGTGTGTATAAAACCCAGAAGTCAAAACACACACAAACTCTTCTTTTAACTCGTGCAAATGTGCAATGGTGGAGCCGTAGAGGTCACCTTATCTGCCTATCTTTTATTCTTATTCTCACAACCTTTTCTCCCAAATTGCAATAAGAGGGAAATTAATGATTATATAGCTAGTGCTTTAGTGGTACTACGGCAACTGTGCGTCGAAAAGCGAAAATGACATGTATTGTTATCTATGTTTTAGAAATAAAGTCTGTAGCATAATGTTGGCTCCTAGGCTTGATGTGTAGTTGGCTGGCTATCCTTTGACGTTTTAGAAATATCTTCCGAAATATAAGAAAAAAATTTAAATTTTACCCCTGATTACTAGACTGAGATGGCTTGCAGCTTTGCTGGGTTGTTCTTTTGCCGAAGGAAATATGCCAATGGGAAGCGCGATTACTGGGTTTCAGACAGGCTCTCCCATTGATATAGGTATAGATAGCTCGTCATGAGCCTTTCAGCCGCTTGGGTTGTGTCTAGGCTCGTTGTGATTTAACATACTTGGTAGATGTCCTGTGTATTTTTTTGGATGATCTGGGTAAGATCATTGGGAGGTCATGTTACGTGTGGTAGATACTTAAAATGTACCATGGGTAAATTCTTTCGCGTACAAACATTGACCGCAAATGAAACCTTTTTGATAGGCGGGTGTGATTAAATTTTGATCTCATGCTTAGTTAATTATAGAGATGTCAATGAGGCGGGTACATGGTACCCTTATGAATTGTGGAATGGGTATGGATATGAGCTTTTCTTGATGAGTACGAGTGCAGGGATGTCTACATCCCTAGTCATTCATTTGTCCCTTACCGGATGGCTCGTGTTTTAGGTCAACCACTAAGATTGGAAAAGTGAGAAGCAAGTCACAGGCTCCCACTCGCTGGTTAAGGCTCGAAAGGCTCAAACCGTTAAAAGGTTTCCTTTTGAGCCTCTGTGTTTGTCGATCATGGCTATTCCCTTATTTTTCGATAATTAGTCGGCTACATAATGGGATTATAGCTCCATCTTATGTATCCACCCACAGATCAGTTGACATATTTTCACCATAACAGTAAGAGGTTCACAGTTAGAACATCTTCTTAGCTATTCCTTATTTCTCGATTATTCTCTCTTTTAAACTCGTAAAAGAGATCTAAATTTCGTGTTCTTGATTAAGCTTAAAGCTATATATGTTCGAAGTTTCCCATAATAAGAGGCTAGCTATTCACTTCATCTTATCCAAAATCCAGTTTTTCTTCAATCCTTTTGAACTTTTTAAGGTATTATCGTTTGCTATTGAGAATGATAACGCCAAAGATTAAACGTAGCATATGACTCGTTTTGTGCGAGTATTATTTAAGCAACTTTTTAAGTTTTTTTTTTTTTTTTTTAACTTTTCCTAGTGATAGGAGTATTTTCAAGTAACCAGCATTATTCTCCTCTTTGTCATGAGTCCTCCCTTGTTTTTTTGGTGTCTAGGCACACGGTTTCGCTTGATAAGTAACACCAGCAACTAAAAGAGCAATGAAAAAAATACAAATAGTAACTAGAAATTATCATCTATTACAACCAGAAGTTTGTGACGGATACTACCGTTACAAACGAGAATTTGTAATACTCATGTAATCTTTAACCCAAAAAAAAAAAAAAAATAATATAAATAAAACTACTC